>JAOTRH010448884.1:0-30994 GCA_034768845.1 Heliamphora exappendiculata | reverse complement strand
CCCCAAAATATAAAAAGGAAAAAGCTTGAAAGGCAAGAGTGCGGAGGCTCTAAAAACCCTAGAAACCCTAGCGACGAAGATGAGGAGATGGAGGCGCACAGAGCAGTGCGGCTGAGCACACAAAAGAGGGTTCCAAATAGTGGAATTTCTTTCTGTGAAATAGAGAGAGAGAGAGAGAGAGAGAGAGAGAGTTTTGGTTATAATCTAATTTATATTCGTACTGTGTATATATATATATGTATAGGTTTTGTTATGTATGTATTGTCACGTTAAAAATTCAAAGATACGGGTCAGCCAGCCCAGGATTGTACACCGAGCCCAAGGCAAGTCGTTTGACCAGTTACCTTCCTACTTCCATTTTACGGGGATTTTTTTTAAAACAATCATTCAGTATTTTTTTAGTACATGATATTATTTAGAGTTCGTTTTATAATTTAATTTTAAGTTAATTTTTTAATTTTAAGATATTTTAAATTAAAAAATTAAAAAATATAATTAATTAAAAAATAATAATTTTGAAGCTACTAAAAAATCAAATAAGATCAATATAAAATTTTATAGTTATATTTCAACATAAATAAATTGAAATATAATTATTTAGTTAGAATTTATGTAATTTTATATGTAAAAAAATAAAATTAAAAATTATTATAAGAAAATTCAAAAGTTTAAAAGTAAATAAGCTAAAAATTAGAAATTGAAAAATAAATTCTTTTAATTTTTTTGACTTTAAACTAAAAGTTAAAAAGTTAACATTAAATCGGCTTAAAGTAGCCAAACTAAAACTTGCATTGTATTGTTTATGTAATATTTTTAATAAATTAAAATTTTATGTATATATACGCATTAAGTGGATGATTACTTATTTTTTACCAACCTAAAAAAGGTAAGTTAATATTATTATTTTTGAATTATTTTTTATTATATCATTCAGAATGAACATTAGGTAACTTTTATTTGTGAATCTAAAAAACTTAATTTTTAAAATATTTAGATTTTTTTTAAAAAAATATTAAATGGATTGGAATAAATTAATTGTTTTTTGTTTTTTACTTTTTTTTAATATTAATTACTACATTTTAAAAGTTAAATTTTTGGTTAAAAAAATATATTTTTAGTCTTTTAGATATGACAAATAAGAGAGTAAGAAATACCACTTAGCCCTATGAGACTATCAAGTAATTGCTTCTAATTTTAGGTGTATAAAATATTTAATATTTTTAAAAAAAAATGGTTGATAAATTATTTAAAAATAGAAAAAATTTGAATTTAGTACTCTTTTTTATAGTAATACTAAATTTAGTTTCAGTACTTTTTTAATAGATTAGATTCTATCAAATTTAAAATTATTTTATTATATCTAATATATCCATATTAAAGATATTATCTCTCCTAATTTGAAATCTTTTCAAAAAAATTTTAAATATGACATATCTCTCCCCCCCCCTCTCTCTCTTTCTCTTTTTATCTCTTAATTTAATTTCTTTTAAAAAAAATTTTAAATATGGCGTATCCCTTAAATCAAGCAACCTTTCTCTCTGTGGTGGACGAAATCACTCGCTGGCATAACACATACAAACGATACACGCATACAAACAATACATTTTCAAAACTATATCGCTATACATATAAATCTGATACATTTTTAAATCCACAAAATCATTAGTTTTGATATATATTTCAACTCATCACAACCAAATGTGACTGCTCATACATTTATTAATGGTTAGTGAAAATATTTTCATAAATAATATAAACTACCGATACATTTTAACTCCAATTCACTACGTATGTGTCACTGATACATTTATCAGTATTAAGTATCTATTGTAATATCTTCTTATAACATAGTTTTAAATTAATAAAATGTATTAGTTGTTTGAGAGAGTTATGTGCATTTAGCAATAACATGCAACTGATAATTGTATCAGCGTTCAACAGATAAATACTTTCAGAATTGTTAAACACAAAATTTACAACTGATAATTGTATCAGTTGCATACTGATCGTATAGAGAATATATATCAAAAAAATCATTATTGTTGGTGGAATAAAAAGAGGAAGAGAGGTGGAGGTGAACTAGCAACACCATGTTAGAGAGATAGTAGTGGATCAAATCTCATGCAAATCAGAGGGAGGAAGAGACAGAGTTAACAAGCAGCGGCAACGGCAAAATTTGGAGTCGGTGATCTAGATCTAGTGGTCGGTGATGGTAAGGAGTGACGCCAACGGCGAGATATGAGTTGGTGGTGGTCCAAATCTAGAAGGTTGGAGTCGACGAGAAGTGGCGAGAAGCGGAGGCGGTGGCATGAAGTGACTGGCGCCGACTGATCTGGAAGCGGCGACGGTATAGCGGAGGACGATGAGGAGCAATGGTGAAGGATGAGGAACAGGCAGAGAAATAGCAACGGCGGAGGATGAGGAGCCCACAGAGGAGGGGCGGCGAGGAGGACAAGCAGAAGACAGTGGAGGAGGGGCAATAGAGGATTAAATCCCAAGTGATTCTCTATGATTTTTTTCCCATGTATTTTTTTATTCAGGGCTGTGAAAGAGAAAAACTATTCTTTTATCATAATTTTGGGAGAATTTTCGACTAATACAATCCAATTTAAAGAGAAAATATATCACCGGTTGGCAAATGGCATATTAAACCTAAAAATTTAAAAATTTTAAAAATGGACTAAACCCAATAAAAAAAGATTGGCAAGACTAAAACTCTTACATACTTCTAAAATGAAACTAAAACTCAATTAACTCTTAAAAATATACTATATTTACAAAAATATAAAATATAAATATAAATATAAATATAAATAAAATATTAAAAAAAACATTAAAAGGACAAAATGGTGAGAAAAGGAAATGCTTTTCCCTCCAAAATAAATTGATAGTGCAAACTCCTAGAACTGTCTTCAAAAGTCCAAATTCAACTTGAGAAAGATCAAGGAAATTGTTAGAAGAGGTGCCAATGTGTTTATCGACAGGATTTCTTTCAACAATGGCCAAGCAAAAGAGATAAAAAAAGAATAATTAAATATGCTCATGCTTCGGATGCACCTGAATCTGTTTTAACCCATTTTATATATTGATTCTCTTACCACATGGTGGGGGTGCCATGTGCAAACGGTTATGATCATACCAACCTAATAAACTCTTAAGATGCATGTAACACGCGCCTCTCTTGTTCAGGATGATAGCTTGATCAGGATGACGACGTTTAACTTAAAATTAATCATCACTTAGTCTAATTAGGGAGCCTTAGGGTCATATCAGAATGAAATGACCAAAGAGGAAAAAAGACAAAGAGACTTGACCAGAATCTAACCAGGTCTTTTGCAGGCCTTAGTCCCCATCCCTACTACTAACTAACGGTTCCTATTCCTGGTTAGAATGTCATGCTACCAATTAGTGGTCCCCTATTCTTAATCACTATGCTAGAAGGAGCACAGTGAGGAAGAACACACATGAAGGTATATGATTATTTTATGACATTAGTAACATTGTGAACCTCAAGGTTTGGTTAGTAACAGTTATGCTCATATAGAAAGGAAAAGATACCCAAATAACAAAACAATATCTTCTTAAGCTCGATGGGTATAGTTGGCAACACGACCATTGAGTTTTCCCAATAAAGGACGTCGCAATTACAACTTTCAAGGGTTAACTAACGTCGATTTCCTTGTCACGTGTCGAAAATCACATTGGTCGTTACATAGTCCTCAAGTACTCTTTTCTCAGCTATAGATCGTACTTGTCATAGCAAAATCTTAGTTTTTAATACTGAAGATGCCCATATTGGTTTTCAAACCTAGCCAACCTTCTCAAACATTCTATCGAGAGAGAGAGAGAGAGAGAGAGAGAGAAGAAATCTTGGACGACTTATTGCCGATATAGCGAAGTGCAAAGTCTTCTTGGTGCGATTCTTTTCTTTTAATCCTGGTAATTCATTCTCTATTTTTCACTTTATATCAATCATCATTCGGTTTTCATTGGGGATTGTAGGATTGTTAAATCGTTATTCTTTTTCTCTTCTTTTTTTTTTGAGTTCGGACTAGGGTTTTAATTCCCCAGTCTGTTCTACGTGACCCTTTGAAACCATTGAAACCATTTTCTCCACTGGCTAGAGCCTATGTATGAGGGTAGGAGACAAATCATCTTGTTGAATGATTCCAACGAAGGGGCAGAATCCTCTCTGTTGCGAATTAAACAAAAATACCTTACTAATCCTTCCCTTATTGAGTCATGCCCGACCCTGAAGTTGCTCCAAATGAAAGTGACACTGTTTCTAACCCAAGGAAAGGAAAAGACTAGAACAAAGGAAAAGAGATAGTTCGTACTTCCCTCCCCCTTCTATGGTAGCCTTAGAGGAACCTGTTTCCCTTGTGTTTATGAATGAGGACATTGGTCTGAAAATGATCGAGAGTACAATTCTCCTTTGCAACCACGAGACTATGAACGGGCTAACCACCACCACCATGACCCAATGTTTCCATCAGGAGACGGCTAAGGCATCTTCCTTTCACTTTCACCTTTATACATTGGATCGTATTATTGTTTCTTACCTGTAACTCCGTTAGTTAACAGTGTCCCATTACTTGTAGGTTATTGCATTGGGTTATCACATGGCCCTTCGATTGGCTAAGAAATAGTTCTTATACCAGAATTTGGAGAAGCAACTGCTCTCAGTTGGCCAAAATATCAAGGCATTAAAAAATGAGGTGGCCATAGTGAAAGCTAACCTAGACAAGGCTAGGGCCACTGCTGAAGAGGTGGCTACATTGAAAGTTGACCTAAAGAAGGCTAAGGCCATTGCCGAAGAGCTAAACATGGATAAGAAAGAGGTCTTCGATCAAATGAGCACGGAACAGAACGAATTGACCAAGCTTTAGACTCGATACCATGTTTTGGAGGCTTCAATCTTTGCAGAGCGTGCTACTACAATCGAGGCGTTCAAAAGTTTTGGTAAATTCTCACAACTCATCACTAGCCACATAAATTCTCTTGAAGTCAGAGTTATGATGGCTGAGCAGTGGAAGAATGGCTTTGAAGCCTTCCGTTAACGTGTGAACAGTTAATTTTATGACCTCGACTTTTTTCAAATCAAAGCTGAAGATGATAATGCCTCAATAGCTGGTAGGTCCACCTCAAGTGAAAAAGTTGAAGAGGAGGTTAAGTCCCTTCTACCTCATGCACCTTGTGCCTCTTTCTACCCTTATTGATGTTGTTTGGGAAACATTTTACTTCATCTATTTGGTGCCTTTGAAAACACCTCGTTTTCAAACCTCATTTTAAAAACTACGGATACCACGTACCCGAAACATGTATACAACTAAGAAAATGCGTAAAAACACACTTTTACCCAAAACAAAGGTTTACACATGAAAATTACATTTGATGTATTTTCTACCTGGTAAAAACACATATAATCACATATATCACCCTTATACAGTAGTAGGGTCTAGAATCCAC
This sequence comes from Heliamphora exappendiculata, assembly GCA_034768845.1. Lineage (NCBI taxonomy): Eukaryota > Viridiplantae > Streptophyta > Magnoliopsida > Ericales > Sarraceniaceae > Heliamphora > Heliamphora exappendiculata. The sequence goes on along the minus strand of JAOTRH010448884.1, from coordinate 25,525 downwards.
CTCAGAGAGTCAAAAACTCGACATCTCAAAATTGAATGGCGTCAGAACGAGAATTCGATCGAATGGATACGAAGCCCACAGCCCCGATACCAAGGATCTACAAAGGATCGGACTCAAAACCAAGTCCAGTCCCTCAAAGCTAAAGAGAAGGCAGAGAAAAAGGGGTTAACTTAGCTTGGAAGCAAGAGAATATCAAGATATCTCAGCCCCTGAAACCTTTATAAATACGCCAAAAATATTCTGTCCAGTCGATCGAACCCTTGAGTTCGATCGATCGAATCCAAAAAACTCAGTTCAGTCGACTGAACCGAGCTCCTCAGTCGATCGAACAGCTGGGCAGAGAGATTTTTGAAGTTTTCAAGGAAAAAATAGGATTCTAAGGTCCAAAAAAGCCTCTACCAAATTCCAAAAAGCATATAACATATTTATACATACTGTTTTATAACTGTAAAGCATAAATCATGCATCGATGCTATTCATATACTAAAGAAAACACATCAAATATATAAATAACCTAAAATATAAGGGTCATAGTCTCACAACTCTCCCCCTTAAGAAATTTCACCCCCAAAATTTGCAACAAGGTCACAAGGTAAACAGATCTGGATATCTAGCTCACATCCCAGACTCGAGCTCCCATGTCGCTTCTTCAACCCCATGATGAAGTCATAAGACCTTGACATAAGCAATTGTTCTGCCCCACAACACCTGCTCTTTTGTATCAAGAATCCTCACTAGACGCTGTGGCATCCTTACCAACCCACAGCTCAGCCCAATCTAACAAATGTGAAGGATCAGGCTCGTACCTCCGAAGTATAAAAACGTAGAACACGTTATGCACAGATGCTAACTGAGATGACAAAGCCAAACAATAAGAAACCTCACCAATCCTGTCAAGAATCTCAAAAGGTCCAATGAAGCGCGGTGATAATTTTTTGCTATGACCAAATCCCATCAAACCTCTACGTGGTGAGACCTTTAGAAACACGTGATCTCCCACTGCAAACTCCAAATGTCGCCTTTTCTAATTTGCATAACCCTTCTGATGGCTCTGCACTGTCGCAAGGCGCTGGCGAATCACTGTAACCTTCTCCATCGTCTCCTGTACCATGTCAAGCCCCAAGACTGTGGTCTCTCCGACATCTGTCCAACACACGGGTAACCTACACGGTCTACCATACAAAGCCCCATACGGTGCCATCCCAATACTGGATTGATAGCTGTTGTTGTATGCAAACTCTGCCAAAGATAAATGATTCTCTCAAGAACCTCTGAAATCAAGGACACAAACCCTTAACATATCCTCTGGAATCTGTATAGTCTTCTCTGACTGGCCATCTGTCTGGGGGTGAAAAGCAGTACTGAACATCAAGTTCGTCCCCAAGGCATTTTGCAGACTCTGCCAAAAGCGCAAAGTAAAGCGTGGGTCCCTGACACTAGCACTCTATGCAACCGGATTATCTCTCTGACGTACAAGCTACTTAGTCGCTCCACCGAATCCTTCACTCGAATTGGAAGAAAGTGTGCAGACTTTGCCAACCTATCAACCACAATCCATACGGCGTCGTGTTCCCTAGGTGACCGAGGAAGTCCTGACACAAAGTCCATCGTGACATGCTCTCACTTCCACTCTGATTAGGCAACGACTGTAGCAATCATGTCGGTCTCTGATGTTCCGCCTTCACCTTCTGACAGGTAAGGTACCGAGAAATAAACTGGATCACATTTCTCTTCATTCATGTCCAACAAAACTGATGACGTAGGTCGTGATACATCTTTGTGCCTCTAGGATGCACGGCAAGACGAGAATGATGACACTCACGTAGAAGATCAGCTCGGCATGACTCTGGCACAAACAACCTCCCAACCAACCTCAAACTCTGATCGAAACCTACAATCCATCCCACTGTATCCTCTCTGCTAGCAACACGATCCCGTATCGTCTAAGCCTCTTATTTTGTATGCTGAACCTCTAGCACATGTGCAATCAAAGCAAGTCGTGAAACTACAGAGAACAAAGTAGCACCCATCGCGGTCTCTCTGAGGTAAAGATCAAACTCCCCAATCTCTCCAAGCATATCCCACTCACGTATAGCCACATAAGCTAATAACCCGTGAGATCTCCGACTAAGAGCGTCTGCCACAACATTGGCCTTCCCTGGATGATACTACAAGTCAAAGTCATAGTCCTCTAACAACTCCATCCATCGTCGCTGGCGCAAGTTCAGGTCTTTCTGCAAAAACAAGTATTTCAAACTCTTATGGTCGAAAAATACTTCAAAATGCTCACCATAAAGATAGTGACGCCATGTCTTCAAGGTAAAGACCATGGTGTAGACACCATAATTTAACCCCGCCTAATCTTAGGTGAATCCGATGATGAAAGTAGCTAGAATAGTGCTTTAATTCGATCATCGAGAAGTGATCCAAGCTTAGTATTTGAACCCAATTGTTAAAATCGTCAAAATCAATAAAATTATGTCGAACCACCAATAACTTGTTACGCGAATAATTTCAACATGGCGGCCTCCAACTCCAACATGGCGACCGCGAACTTGCATTATGGCGACCACCAGTAGAACCTTCTGGAAGCTTATTTTGATGTGGCGACCGCCATGTTCATACCTGGCAGCTGCCAACTCCAAAAATCCTGACGTGTCCCAGAACGTGTCAGCATCTCATTGGTGAAAGAATTCTATAAATACCGTACATTTGGTACGTTTTCAATGATAAAAAATTAGTGAGAGGTTTAGTGAGAGAAGCTCTGTCAAGTTGCCAAGCAATTTCGAGTTCCGACGCCGAAGTCTTGCCGAAATACCGAGATCCGAACCTCCGACGCCTACATTGAAGCCTTGCTTGGATCACCACCTAAGGATTAGACCACCGAGGCACATTCCCCGACTTGAGGATTTCTTAGCGATCCAGGTACTTTGCTTGGATCCCCGGTCCTTCTAACTCCATTCCCTCTCTTTTAGAGTGATCAGGTTAAGTTCAAATTCAATTCGTGCATTTCTTTAGTTTAAGATTTGTCTTGTTTATTATTCAATTTACTTCATGTAATTTAATCATTTTAATTACTTAGTTTACACACTCACACTTTGCACATTGTTACGTTATTTTTCTTCATTAAGCCAATATTTTTGGCAATAACAACTTATTAATGTTGTTAATTGTTATAATCAAAACACTTACATCATATGAATATAATTGTCACTATTACATTCATATCCTATAATTAAATAATTGTGCTTTTTTTCTTTTATTTATTTATTTTATTATTAGTTCATTTATTATTTTCTTTTGTATGTTATTTCTTTAATACCTCTTTATTTTTAGCATTAGTTTAATGTTGTCTATCTAACGTTTACTTTCTTTTTTTTTTCTCTTCTTTTTTCTTGTAAGGTAGTTTTTATTCTTCTCTTTTAATGTCTCACTTCTTTTTTTTCTTCAATATTAATACTTCATTTTATTTTCTTTCTTTTTAAATATTAGTTTAATTTTCCTTTTCAAGCACTTATTTTTCATCTTTTTTTCTTTCTTTTTAATGTAAATTTTTTTCTTCCTAGCATTTTATTTCTTTTTTATTTTCTTTGTAATGTAATTTTATTTTCTTTTTCTTATAATGTAATTTTATTTTTCTTTTTAATGTTCAATTTCTTTTTTTTTTTCTTCTTTTTCTCTTTCCTTTTTAATGTTAGCTTGAAATCTCTTCATTAGCATTAATTTCTTTTATCGTTTAGTTTTTTTTTTCTTTCCCCCAATATTAGTATAATTTCTTTTTTTTAGTACTTATTTTATCTTATTTTTTCTTTCATTAAATTCAAAAATCATAAAAAAAGTATTTTAATTTAATTCTCATTCCTTAAATGTAATTTTCTTTCATTTTGTTTTCTTTTCTCCTTATTTTTTTTTATCCCTTTTGAAATGTAGATAGTTAGCTTTCCTTCTCATTAATTCAATAAATATTTTCTAGTTTCTTTATTCATAGTAAAAATTTTCTTTTGAAAATTCTTTCCTTATTTTCTTTAAATCTTTAAACTCTCTTTTGTTAAAACACATTTATTTTTATTAGTAGATTTTCTTTCTTTTAAAATATAGAATTCTTGTGCATATTTTATTTTTAGTGCTTATTATGTTCATATTTTTCTTTCTTAATGAATGTTATGCATGTTTTGGTTATTTTCTTTAAATGCATATTTAGAGTTAGTTTAGTTTATTTTATAGCAAATCATGTTTAGGTAATTTTAGCATATTAAGCCTATTTTTACTCTTTCATTTGAACCATGCTAATTTAGTTTATTTTTGTAAATATTACATGTGGGTATATTTTATGTATCCTTTAGATAGAATTGCATACCGTAGGACTTATGTATTAATCTATTTATTTGTTCTAATTTGGAGTGCTATGTACATATGTTATGTATTTTTCATATTTGATTTTGAATGTTTTCTCTTTACCTCTATTTTCTTTAGTTGCATGCATTTGAGAAATTCTATTAAAGAACCAATGACAATTAATAGAGGCCAACCTTATGGTTTGGCGAATGGGGTGCCTAACACCTTTTCCGATTCGTACCTTAGCCCCCGAATTCTTTTTTACTGATTTACGTTTTCAAATACCAGTAGCCATTTTTGTTTTTCTTAGTTTTTCTCAAAAATTAAGTGGCGACTCTATTTTCAACAAAAGGAGTTTTCAAAATTTGATTTTCAAGGTGTTTAAAATATTTTTCAAAATATATTTGAATTTTCTTATTTTTAACCCCCAAATCCCAACGCCACACATGGCTGCCAACTCCAAGTCATGTGTAGGATGGTTCTTCTCACGCGTCTTTAACTGTCGAGAACCATAGGCTAAAACCTTACCTCCCTGCATCAAAACACATCCAAAACTGTCATGTGAAGCATCACAGTACATAACATACCTCAAGCCTTGCTCTGGGATAATCAACACTAGCGCACTAGTCAATCTGGTCTTCAGCTCCTAGAAAGCTGACTCACGAGACTCATTCCAAGCAAACACAACTCCGTTGTGCGTCAAACGCGTCATCGGTGTGGCAAGTCTCGCAAAGTTCTTCACAAATCGCCGATAGTAGCAGGCTAAACCCAAAAAACTACGTATCTCAAAGACACTCTTCGGTCACTCCCAACCCGTCACTGCATCAGTCTTTAACGTATCCACCGCTACTCCATCTGTCGACACTACATGTCCCAAAAATCTCACCTCAGACATCCAGAACTTGCACTTCTCGAACTTGATATACAAACGATGTTCTCTCAGAAGCTGCAGAACGATACGTAGATGATCCTCATGTGCCTCCCTGGTGGGTGAATATATCAGTATATCATCCACAAACACCTCTACAAAATCGTCCAGGTAAGGATGGAAAATCTGGTTCATCAAACCCATGAACGTAGCAGGGGCATTCGTCAGACCGAACGACATAACCAGAAACTCATAGTGACCATAGCGAGTTCTAAAGGCAGTCTTTGCTATGTCCTTGTCCCTGATCCTCAACTGGTGATATCCTGATCTCAAGTCAATCTTCAAAAAATAGCTCACACCCTTCAGCTGATCAAACAAACCATCTATCCTCGGCATCAAAAACTTGTTCTTTATGTCACCTGATTCATTTTTCGGTAATCGATACACTAACGCAAAGATCCAATCTTCTTCTTAGCAAAGAGAGCAAGAGCTCCCTACGGTGAAGTTATCGGGCATATAAACCCCCTGTCAAGTAACTCATGTAGCTGTACCTTGAGTTCACGTAACTTAGCGGGTGCAAAACGATAGGACGGCATGGATATGGGGCCAGCTCCAGGGACTAGATTAATAGAGAACCCTACCTCACGGCTCGGTGGCAACTCAAACAAATTATCAAGAAAGACATCTGGATAGTCGCACACCACCGGGGGTAACTCTCCTCGAACCCCAACCTCCTCATCCAACATAAGAGCTGTAAAAAGAAAACCCAGGTTGCCCTGGTTTCGCAAAATACTGGGCAAAGACATCAAATCCTCATCCCGATCTCCCACAAAATAGAAATAATCTCCTGTCGGTGTATAAATCGTCACCCTCCGTCGATCGCAATCGATAAAGGCACGATAGATGGTTAGCCAATCCATCCCTAGGACGACATCAAACGCTGTCATGTCTGGAATGATAAAGTCAAACTCTAAACAACGACCGACAACCTCCAAAACACAGGATTTACAGACAAGACTCAACGTGACACTCCCACTGATTGAGGTCTCTACACTCAAGGTACTACCCAACAAGTCCATTTGCAATCCCAATGCAGATGCAAAAACAGAAGATATAAACGAGTGTGATGCTCCAAAGTTGATAAGAACACTGGCTTATGATCTGAAGGCTAGAAGAGTACCTCTGATCATAGAGGTGGTAGCAGCAGCATCGGGCCCGACCAGTGCTATAGATGAACTGGGATCTGCAAGAACATATGCTCTGGCCGGTCTACTATGGCCCTGAACTGTAGACTGTCGACCCGACTGTACTGGAGCTCCTCCCTCTGTAAAATAAGACATCTGAGCTCTAGGTTGTGAATACATCTGTCTCCCATGGCCTGATCGAACAGCTGGTGCTCCCGCTGTGTTCTGAATGCTCCCTCCTCGAGGATAGTTCCTCCGGATGTGCCCAGACTGCCCACACTCAAAACAGACTGGTGGCCCTCTCCTGGGTGCCTACAACTACGACTGAGTTTGAATAAGTGCTGCACTCTGACACTCTGCCGCACAATGCCCCGGCCGCTAGCATCTATGACAAACAATCTCTCTCTGATCTGACCTTCCCATTGAGACAACGAGATGTGTAGATGCAGAAGACTGTGGCTGATAAGACCCCATCGGATAAGAACTCAGACCAAATGTCCGCTGACGTTTGTTCCTGCGTCCCCGGGTTTATGCATGTCCCCCGTTCTGTTGTCCTCGATTGTCTCTGTCTCTACATGTCCCATTCAGAGTATCATCCACCTTCATGGCGGTCTCCACTAGCTCTGTAAAAACCTACAGCCTTAGTGCTGCAACTTTAACTCGAATAGCGGGCCTCAAACCCCTCTCGAACCGCTTCACATGAAACTTATCAGTAGGCACGATCTCCTGTGCAAATCTGGATAGGCTAGTAAACTCAGCCTCATACTCCACAACAGTCATCGTCCCCTGTGTTAGAAAGAGAAATCCTCTCTGTAGTGATCCCTCAAAGTTGCCAGAAAGTATTTCTCCAAAAATGCCTACGTAAATGCCTCCCAGGTGCCCTCAACTATAGTCTTGGCGAACTTCCACCACATATGAGCACTCCCTCTCAGTTGGAAGGCAGCAAATGAAACCCGAAGATCATCCTCTTATATCTGTAGAGTATCAACAATCCTAGTAACTAGCTCCAGCCACTCAGTGGCCACCGTGGGGTTGGGATCCCCATAAAAGATAAGAGAATCCATACAGCGAAACTCACGCATCGCGACCGTCGCCCTCGGCTCAGGTATGGTCTCTCTCCCCTAGAGGCCTCAACCAGTTGCCGGATGGAGCCTACCATCTCATGCAACAGATCTCCGTCAGCAGGTGCTTGGGGTGCATTACCATCCCCAATATCTGGGACTGGAGCGTCCCTTCGGCTAGAACCACGGCCACAGCCTCGACCTCGACCTTGTCCTCCCCGCGTAGAGATAACTCTATACGAAAACAACATAACAGGATAAGCATCCATACAACATGTTATTGCTAATGTAAAAGACAGATAAGCATGCTAACATATAGCCACTTAATATCATGTCATCACATCTCACATAACGAGGAGAACCAACAAGAAAGACTCGTCACTGTGAATAACCTACTCAGATTTCTTGCTAGAAATCACGTTCGCGAAACGCGTCTCTAACACGGCTCCCAAGTATGTGATTTCAACTGCCCGAAAGTAAGACTAATTAATCCTAAGGTCCAACCTTCGTACCCACGTATACACCACAAGTTATCATGCTATGTTAGAAAAATGCTGTAACACATCCAATCAAGCACACATACATTATCACAAAGTGATGTACCCTCTTTTCCATGGCTTATAAGTATTCGAATCCAAAGCTCTGACACCATGTTGTCACGCCTTAACATCAGGGTCATGCGAAAGCACACCCAAAAGACAGTTTGAGAAAATAAGATTTGCAGTTGGAAAACCCTCAACCAAAAAAAAATATACACCATTTGAATAAAAATCCTCACAGTTTAACTCTCATAAACTGAAAACATACATCTCATACATAAATAAGCATATCGCCTAAAAGCGTACAAAAATCAGCCATCCCAGGCGTTACATGTAAAAGTACACGTACAAAAGTAAAAAAAACTACAACAAGTCTTCCATCACCTCTACAACTAGGTCAACTTCTCATGCTCACCTGAAAAGGTTTTACAGCAAAATCTCACACCGTGAGCAGAAACCTAATAGAACATAGACAATAAAACTGTAAAGCAGGTTATATAATTACACACACACGGGCTCAACCACATGAGCTAAAAAGGTTTTTCTTCCAAAACTACAGGTTTGCATTAGACTACCACGAGTCTCAAGAAGGTTTTATTTCATAAAATCTCACATTTTTCGTCCTTCAAACTATGCATATCATCTTAGCAGATATCATGCTACAGTTAAGAGAAAGCTGTAAATAAATAGTATGCTCCACTCGGGTCACACAGTCGAGGAGAAAAGATGTAAATAAAATCTTATGTACCGACTATGCCGTATAGACAAAGGTAACAACTATAGACTTCTACCCATTACCTTAGCCCTGAACCACTTAAAGCCTGTTAGGTAATGACAAGTTTTATACGGAGTTACAACAACAACGCCATTCATGAAGGCAACCGACTTCTTTACGGATTTTCATGACCGATGGAAAAGCACCTAAACCACGCACTTGCTTCTTTACGGTTTGCTACGACCGATGGACAAAATATAACCAAATCACGTTTACGGGGATTAACCCGAGAGACCATAGCGAACCCACTCTGCTCACATTTTTGAACTTCCACCAAAGAGCAATAGAAGCCCAACTCAAACCACATACTCTCACGGTACAAATATAAAAATATTTTAAAACCCACCATAGCTTAACTACGAAAACCCACAAAAATAGTTTATACAACACATATATAAAAGAGATCCAATCCATCAAAATGGAGTTCTAAAATCATTTCAAACAAAACGTTTAAAAGGTAAGACTCAACCCCGCGGGTTTTCTCCAAACCTCCAAAAAGACGTTTTTCACTATTTTCTCAAAACACATCGTTTTGAAACCTCATTTTAAAAACTACGGATACCACGTACCCGAAACATGTATACAACCAAGAAAATGTGTAAAAATCTACTTTTACCTAAAATCAAGATTTACACATGAAAATTACATTTGATGCATTTTCTACCTGGTGAAAATACATATAATCACATAGATCCTTGAACGGCATTAGAACCAAAATTCGACCGGATGGATGCGAAGCCCACAGCCATAATAGCAAGGATCTACAAAGAATCGGACTCAAAACCAAGCCCTAGGCCCTCAAAGCTAGAGAGAAGGTAGAGAAAGGGGGGTAACTTAGCTTGGAAGCAAGAGAATATCAAAATATCTCTGTCCCTAGAACCTTTATAAACACGCCAAAAATATTCTATCCAGTCGATCGAACCCTTGAGTTTGGTCGACCGAACCTAAAAAACTCAATTCAATTGACTGAACCAAGCCCCTCAGTCGACCGAACGGCTGGCAGAGAGATTTCTGACGTTTTCAAGGCAAAAACAGGTTTTTAAGGTCCAAATAAGCCTCTACCAAACCTCGAAAAGCGTATAACACATTTATACATGCTGTTCTACAATTGTAAAGCATAAATCATGCATCGATACTATTCATATACAGAAAGAAACACATCAAATATATAAATAACCTAAAAGATAAGGGTTAGGGTCTCACGGATAATGTTGTCTAATTGTAAGACATTTCCCAAGTAAACTCTGCCACAAAATCTGCCATTATCTATCCATTTAATGTTCGATGAGGTCTGTAGTTTATATCAAATTGCCTGAGCTCAATCGACCACTACATTAGTCTTCCTAACATTTTGGGCTTCTAAAGTACTTTTCTCAAAGGCTGGTCGGTGAGCATGACACTGATATGTGCTTGAAAGTATGAACGTAACTTTCTAGATGATATAATCCGAGCAAATGCTAACGTTTCCATTTGTGGGTATCTACACTCTCCCCATTGGAAAGCTTTATTGATAAAATATACGGGTTTTCATTGTCATTTTTGATCTCTTACTAGTACTGACAAATACAATTCCTCATATAGGTTTGGATTTGATAAAAAGTGGGGGGTTTTGGCAAGTAGTTTTCAACTCTTTGAATGCCCATTCACACTCGCCACTCTAAGAGAAAGCTTTCCTTAGGGTCTGAAAAAATGGCAAACTTTTGTATGTCGCCTTGAGACAAAGCAGTTAAGGGTGGCCACTTTACTAGTAAGTCTTTGTACCTCTTTAGTGTTGTTAGGGGCTTTCAAATTCAAGATTTCCTCTATCTTCTCTGGGTTAGCCTCGATTCCTCTCTAACTGGCCATGAAGCCTAGAAATTTTCTGGATGATACTCCAAATGCACATTTTGCTGGGTTCAACTTCGTTCCATACCTTCTCAGAACAATGAATACCTCTTGTAAATCATCTATAAGGTGGTTTATCAATTTACTCTTAACGAGCATATCGTCAACATATACCTTCACATTTATACCAATTTGCTTTTTGGACATTGAGTTAACTAGTCGTTGATGGGTTGCGCTAACATTTTTTACCCCGAAAGGTCTGACCCTATAACAATATAACCCCTTAGAGGTGACGAATGAAGTTTTCTCTTGGTCTGGTACATGCATCAAAATCTGGTTATAACCGAAAAAAACATTCATAAAGCAGAGCAGCTCATGCCCCACCGTGGAATCTACTTGGAGGTTAATTCAAGGAAGATGGTAGCTATCATTGGGACAAGATAGTTACCATTTTCTTAGGTTCGTGAATTCTATACACATCCTCCACTTCTCATTTGCCATTTTTCACCATGACCATGTTGGCTGACCATTTTGGATACGTAACTTTTTTGATGAAACCTACTTTTCTTAACTGATAACCTCTTCGTCGATGGCTTCATTTCTTTGCAAATACTCTATGTTTTTGTTTGATTGATTTCGATTTGGGATCAACGTTCAACCTGTGTACAATAATGGCTGGGTATATCTTTGGCATATCGTGATGTGACCACGCAAAGAACCCTTAATGCTCAACCTGTTTGAGAAATGTTTTTAGAGGTCCTTTAACGCATTCACTGAGTTTAGTTTCCATTTTTAGGGTATTTATCTGATCAATATCGTCGATCGAGAATTCGTCTAACTCTTCTATTGGCTTTCCTCTTCTTAGTCCTTCTTCATTCTTGACCTCCATTTCCTCTATGTGAAGTGTCTCCCTTAGTTTATATTCCTTTAGATATGCAACATAGCATTCTCTCGTTAAGGTCTAATCTTTTCTTGCTCGACCTATTTCATGCTTAGTAAGAAATTTAACCAACAGATGGTGTGTAAAAGTGAATGCCCTAAGGTTGTTGAAGGTTGTTCTCCCTAATATCATGTTGTACACTAATGGACTATCAACCACAAGAAAAGTGACCATCTTTGACAACTTGATATGCCCATCTTCGATTGTAATGGGTAATTGAATTGACCCCAAATGATACCCTTGATCACTAGCAAAAACCACTAATTGGCACAACATGGGCTGTAGTTTGTTTTGACCAATGTTCTTATGATCAAAATGTACTAGCGAACAGAATATCCATTGAGCTTCCATTTTTTATTAGGACTTTTCTTAATGTGTGGTTGCTGACCAGTAGGCTGATAACGATGGGATCGTTATTGTAACACTCCGACCCTTCTCATGACAACGATATTATCCGCTTTAGGCAAAAGCCCTCCCGGTTTTATTCTTCCTAGGAGCTCATCCATCCTTGCATTGCTTCCGTTCAAGCACGCTTAACTGTGGAGTTCTGCTAGAGTCTCTACTACCTGAAAAAAGATTTTGTTGCAATGTAGGGGTCCAAGGTTTTTCTTTTATAGCTTAGGAACTCTCTCTCCCTTTTTGATGTGGGATATCAGGATACCATCTGTAGCACCCCGACCTTTCTCGTGGCAACAATATTGTCCGCTTTGAGCAAGACTCTCACAATTTTTTTCTTTTTAGAAGGACACCCATCCTTGCATTTCTTCTGCTCAAGCACGCTTAATTGCTGAGTTTTGCTAAGGTTTCTACCATCTGAAAACAGGCCTCGTTGCTGTATAGGGGTCTAAAGTTTTTCTTTTATAACCCAAGAACTTTCTCTTCATTTTCAATGTGGAATACCAAGATATCACAGTTATGTGGATATTGAACTCCATGGCAGTCTTTCTCTGAAAAATATATGGTAAGTTTGTCAATTGTTTATGATCTAGGCCACAGTATTTGCTCTCTCTCATCTATTTCATCCTCCCTTCTAAGCCTTTTCACATGGGCTTTTTACCATGTGATCGTGTGCTCGATTATCACAAATGATGCCAAAATGATGGTGCAAACTCGTGGAACGGTCTTTGGAGTGCACATTCAACTTGAGAAAGATCAAGAAAATCGTTAAAAGGGGTGTTGTCATGTTTACTAGCGTGATCCCCTCTGATAATCTTGTGAGACCCTGATCCATTTCATTTTTGGAAATGATCTAAATGTTAATGAGAGTAAGAATTAAAGCTTGGTCTTACTTCTTTGGTTCAATTTTTCTCCCAGCGTTGACCGCTCGAGCGGTGGGTGTGCGGTCGAGTGGGCTGATGGCAGAGAGTGGGTCTGAGAGGTGACCGCTCGACCGATGGTATGGCAAAGAGGTATGTCGGCAGAGGTCCGCTCAAGCGGTGGTCGAGCGCTGGAGCGGTGGAGGCCTGGCGCGAGATTTTGTAAATATTAGAAGCTTGGAAGATATTTTGGATTTCTTAGCTTCTAAGCTAAGTTTTTGTTCTCTCTATATTTTGGTGGGCCTATGGCTCGATTTTTAGCAATCGAACAACAGATCCTTACTATTGGTGGCGGGGGCTTCACATTTATCTAGACAGATCACATTTCTTTGAGGTTCAGTTTTTGAGACGTCGAGCTTTTGACTAACGAGGTAGGATCCTAGGCTCTACTGCTGTTAAAGGGTGCTACGTGTAATTATAGATTTTTTACCAGTTAAAAAATGCTTTAAATATTGTTTATTATGTTTAAACTTAGTTGTTGGGTAAAAAGCATATTTTAACGCTTTTTCTTGATTTATTACATGATTCGGATGTGTTGCTATCCGTAGTTTTTAAAATTGTGATTTTGAAAATGGGGGTTTTATGAAACGTGTTTTTGGAGGTTTGGAGCTAACCATCGGGGTTGAGCCTCAGCTTTTAAAACGTTTTGATGAAAGTATATTTTTACATGCTTGTAGATCTCCATGTTGATGGATGTTGGATATCTTTTTATACATGTTGATGTATAACTGTTTTACAAATTTTTTCTAGTTGAGTACAGGTTGGTTTTTGAAATGATTATCTAGACGTGTCGGGATAACCGGTATTTGGCACGAGTTTCCCTCGGTGTAAATCTAAAAACATGTGCAGAGTAGGTGTTTGGTACCTTCGGGTTAGTTTCCGTAAATGAAGCGGTTGGGTGCTTTGTACCATCGAGTTTCAGACCCATAAATTAAGCAGTTACGTTGTGGTAGCTCCATATAGAACTTGTCATTACCTAACCGGTATTAAGATGTTTAGGGATTGGGTAATGAGTAAGAGTTTATAGTTGCTACCTCTGTCTCTTTGTGAACGAGTCGGTACATATTAATCATTATATAATTATATCTTTTTCCTCGGCTGTGTGTGTTCCGAGTAAAAAATATCAACTTTTTCTCGGCTGTGTGTGTTTTGAGTGAAAAATATTATTTTCTCTTTCCTTAGTGTGTGATCTGAGAGGAAAATAACGTTTTAGTTACTATTTTTCTTTAACTGTAGAAACGTTATCTGCATTGTTGATATGCATGGTTTTACGAATGCCAACGTGGGGTTTTATAAAGTAAAACCGTTTTGAGGCTCGTGTTAGCCTATTAGAAAACTTGTGATTTTGGGATAAAAAACTTTTTTGACTTATGTGGTTGAGCCTGTATACTTATGATTGCATATTCTGCTTTACAGTTTTATAGTCTGTTTCTATTAGGTTTCGGCTTATGGTGTGAAATTTTGTTGTACAATCTTTTTTAGGTGAACGTGGTCCTATAGGTTGATCCGATGGTATCCGGAGGTGACTGATGAAAAGACTTTTATTTTGTTTAGATAGATAGTTTATACCTTGTTGTATATGTTTCATGTTTAATGTAACATGTTGGAAAACATATATAATTATTATGGATATATTGCCGGTTACCGTCGAAATTGCCGGTCTCTGCTCTCCATATCTCTCTCTTCCTCTGTCTCTCTAATCTCTCTCTCTCTCTCTCTCTCTCTCTCTCTCTCTCTCTCTATATATATATATATATATATATATATCCCTCTCAAAATCACACAACAATGCTACTACAACTTACTGTCTCAAGTGTTTACTACTCTTTTGACACCCTAACACCGCTAATGAACGGCTCTGATCGTTGGTACATTGTTTCGGCAAAGTTAAATCAAAAAATTATCGTTTAATAAATTTTATTAAAAATTATTTTTCAAACTCATTTTTAACTTGTCAAAATCATGATCCGATTTGTTGAGTGTGTACCCCTCGCTGATTAAATCAACGTGTTTTTTTATTTTGATTAATTTCAAAGGTAAGTTATTTGATTTTTAGACAAAAGTAAAAAAAGAAAAAAAAAAAGCGTTCTGGTTCAAAGAGCAAAGAGCAGATAGCAGAACGTATATATATATATATATATTACAAAGAGCAGAGAGCAGAGGGAGAGGGAGAGAGACGAACACCGCACCCCACCGCCGTCTCTCTCTCTCTCTCTCTCTCTCTCTCTCTCTCCCATGTCTCTGTAAATCTCAATCTCTCTCTTTTTAATTTTGTTTTGTTTGATTTTTCTCATATGGATTTTCTTGATTTTCTTCCATTTTCCATCCATCTTCTTTACCCCATCTGGGAGGGGGCTTATCTTGCCCTCCTTGATTTTCCATTCTTTCTTTGTTTTCCCTCTTCAATTATCTCAGTTTCCTTCCAATTTCTTTCGGGGTATTCTTTCTTCGGGTTTAGAGGTGGTTTATGTGGTGATTGGGGGTGGGGTGGTGCTTGATGTTGGCGTGGTAGTAGATGTTGGTTGGTAGTTTGCGGTGGAGGGAGGAGAGCGAGAGAGAGAACTGAGAGGTACGGGAGAGAGATGAGAGAGAGAGAGAGAAGAGGGACACTGGTGAAAGCTTAGTAGAAGTTTTTTTTTGAAGAAACATGAGTTATTTTTGCGATCTTTTATGGGTAAAATAGTAAAAAATTATTTTATGTTAACGGTGTTTGTTCAATAAGTCTGACAGGGGAAGACAGTACCACATGGGAGGTCTCTATAATAAGTTTAAATCTCAAGGGAGATAAGTGTAATTATCTCTTAACAATATTAAAATTAATATATGGTGATTGAAGGGTGAATGCAAATATGATGAGAGAGAGAGAGAGAGAGAGAGAGATTTTGCATTAAATAGACATGGAGTGAAGCTATTGTGGCAAAAAGTAATTATCTCACTTGATGATGGATAAATCATTTTAAAAAAGAATGTCTTTTGGTCATTGAATTCAATTAAATAAGAGAAATTTTAACTGACGTCTAAATATTAGTTGATATTTAAGAATTGACCCTATTTAACTTTTTAAAATAAAATTAGTACCAAAACATTAATCAGTTACATTTGTGCTGTGATATGTTAATAATTGTGTTGGAGAATAATAACTGATAAATGTATCAGTAATACTTTTTTCTGATATATTATAAATAAATTTATCAGTTTCATCCTCATCAATCCATCTTTTTCTGATTCCTCAGCCACGACAAGAATTTATTCAGTCAGTACTCGCAGAAGGCATAGTCGGGAATGGCAAAGGATCGTAGGTGTCGACAAGTGACGAAAGACAAGGACGAGAAAGATGACGATGAGCACAAATACAATGAGGAAGCATTGCTTGTTCTAGTAAATGCTGACGAAGCCGACGAGGGAGATAGGAGGACAGTGATGCTGGTGAAGATGGCGGGCCACAAGATTTAGTGGATGCATTGGTTATTGGGCTTCGAGGTGAGCTAGACGCCGAAGGCGATTATGGTGATAGAGGTCGATCACGCCTCCGTCAATAATTGGACATTATGTTATATAAATTCAAATTTTAAATATTATAGAAAGAAAAATCTAATATTTCAAATAAAATAGAAAGAAAAGTCAATAATTAGATACTATGTTAAATTTAAATTTTAAATATGATAAAAAAAATAAGAAAATCTAATATTTTAAATAGGGATAAATTAGTCATAAAATCTTATCCTAATTTATGATAGGATTAAAAAAACATGGTAGGATTAAAACTTTTATAAGGTCTGAAAAAAGAACGAATTCCAAAATTTCTCTTTAAATAAATATTAACCATTTATTTGAAAAATATGTCGATAACATTTTGAAAAAAATGATGTATCTTACTATATAAACTAGCGAATTACGTTTGTTTAAAGATATTTTTTAATATAATTTAATCGTTGGATTAATTTTGAATAATAATTTAAAATGCATTGATTTTAAAAGTAAACATATATTGAGAAATCAATTCAATCACCAACTTTTACTACTAATTTTTTAAAAAATAGTGTATAAAATTATATTAAAAAGTACATTTAAACACAAATAATTCGTTAGTTGACATAAATATTAATTTTAGATTATAATTTTTTAAATCTAAATATAAGTTCATATACAATCTAATTCTTCATACCGCGATTCATACTTATTGTAAATTAAAATATACATAATTTAATCTTTTTACATCCACGTACTGTGAAAAACATTTTAAGTACATAAATGTCATTTAACATTAAAATATAATTATTTAAAATATGTTAAGTAATCTTCTTTATATGATTTCAATAAAATGAAAATAGTTAAAAAATGATTTTAAATTATAAATAATATTAAATTAATTCGATCGTATTAATTTTTTTGTCAATGAATAGAGACTTTTAAAATAGAAATAATATATATATATATAAATAAATTTTTGATTTTTGATTTTGATTTTATTGATTTTTATCAATTAAGTAGAATTTTAAAAAATTATCTTTATATCTTGAAAAATAAGTTTACTTTTTATAAAAATTGATTTGAATATTTATTAAAGATAGGCGCATTTTTGGTAAAAAAAAATTGTAAGGATGAAAATAAAAAAAAATATTTTCAAAAATATGAAAAAGTTAAAAAAAAAAGTAGGGAGAGAAAATCTTTTAATAACTAATTTAAATCGTATCATTTTTGAGTCAAATGTATCTCAATTGTACATAGAAGAGAGAGAACATATTTTTTTAAAAATCAATCTTGATTATAAAATTTATCTGAAAATATATCTTAACCGTTAAATAAAATCTCATGTATGACAATTTTGAAAACTTCCCCTATTATATTATATAAATGTATCCATCTAAAAGGTAACATTCTTTCATCTTTAATTAATAGATGAGATGAAGAGTTCACTTTTTTTCTATTTTCTAAATCATTTTTTTCTTTATCATACCCACTCCTATTTCTCTCTATCACTCTCTTTCTTTTAGTTACCTTTTGTACAAAACTATTTTTTTTAATGTAATACACTTTTATTAAAAAAAAATATATTTTTTATAAATTTACACACATAAATTAGTTTTGTACATTTTCTCAGTTTGCATATATCTTTTTAGTTGTTTTTAGTTAAGATTAAGAGTGAGTCTAATAGAAAGATCATTAGTAAATTTGAAGAAAAACTATTTAATAATTGATTTTTTTAATTATTTAAAATAACTTTTATAATTAAATTATGTTGAAAGTAGTAATTTCTAACAGTGGAATATTATTATAATTTCGGTAGTTGTAGTCCCCACAACTATGGGAAGCCTCCGAGAATATTCCATTTAATTGGAATAATCAAAGGTTATATAGCAATCAGTGATGTCGTCTACTAAAATCTTAGTAAGGCAAAACCGAATTTCTACATAATGACAGGTTTAATTCATTGAATTAGACAAAAATTTCATTACATATTTTAATACAACACGTGGGGGGATAAAAAGAATCCAGATAAAGTGACAAATTATTGAGTGAATGTCTCCCTCAAATTATTGACCCGTTTGGATAAGTTACTTATTTGCTTATTGACAATTAATTAAAAACATAAATAAACTACTTTGTTTGGTTCAATTGACTTATTTGCTTATTTGTTTCATTTGAAAAGATACTTACTTATTTGCTTATTTATTTATTTTAACTTATTTTTGACTTATTTTAGATTTATTTTGGCTTATTTGCTTATTAACTTAAATCTTGCTTATTTGACAAACCAAACGATATTGTTTATTTGGCTCCTTATAAGCTAAATAAGCTAATAAACCATTTATCCAAACGAGACCATTGAGTGAATGTCTCCCTCTTTTTATGAAAATGGGCAAACTTCGTCATAGGAGGTGATGCTATGAGCATATATGAGATTTATTTGGAATTTTACAATTGGATTAGAATTGTTCATTTTTTTAAATTTGGTCAGAAAGATAATTCATGCAAAAAAATTAGATCAATTGAATATTATTAGCTATATGATTGGGGTACATTTACTTTATAGTTAATTCTAAAAAATTTATAACCCAGTCAACTTCGTCATAGTAGGGGATGCTCTGAGTATAAACGAATTTTATTCAAAATTTCATAATTTGATCTGAATTGTGCATTTTCTTAAGCTTCTCTAGCAGGCAATTCATGCAAAAAAAATCAAGTCAATCAGATATTATTTGCTACATGATTGGGGTACATTTGATTTATAGTTACCAAACAAAATCAAATCAAACTAAGTATTTGTTTTCATCCATTTGAGTCACCTACATGAATTCTTTTATGTCATTCTATTCTGTTAAGAGCAATATCGTCAATTAGTTTTAATATATTCATATCTTTTCTTAATACGGTATTCTATATCAATTTAGGCCTACTCTTCCCCCATAGTATTTTCATTACTCATAATCTTGTTACTTTTTTTAACTACTGCATCAAATTGTCTACGTTGTATGTGTCCAAACTATCTTAATATATTTCTCTCAATTTGTCCTCAATTGGTGCAATCTTTACCAGTACCCGAATCTTTTCATTCTTTATTTTATCTTTTTTAGTCTTTACTACACATCCGCTTTAATATTGTCATCTCTCCAACATTCATTTTATTTATGTGATCTTTCTTAGCAACCTAATATTCTGTCTCATATAAAATCGTTGGTCTAATAATTTTATAATTAATTCTAAAAAATTTATAAGCCGGTCAAGTTTTCAAGACAAACAAGCTCCGATCATGTATATAAAGATACTCAATCGGCTTAATTTTTTACTTAAATTATTTACTCAATGAATTTTAAAAATTAACGATTCCAATCAAATTAATGTATTTATGCTCAATGCAATTAGGGGTGGGAATTGTGTCGTGTCGTATTATATCGGATTTGTGTCATAAATCTCTTAACACTAACTTTACCCATTTAGCTAAATGTGTCACTTATCCTAATACTAACACTACCCGCTTATAAACGTATTAACATGTTTAATAATAAGTTTATATTTTTAATTCTATACATATTTCAATCATAAAATTACATAAATTATAATAAATAAAAAATTTCAAACAATCTGCAAAAATATATTTAAATAATTTGATAGAAAAATAACATCAATCTATGCATAAAAAACTCCATAATTCAAACAATTGATGGAAAACACAAGTTTACAAAAAAATCAACTACAAAAACGTTAGCATAACAGTAGCAAATTTGCCAAAAGATATTGGTTGAACATTCTATTGATTTGGATTCAGTAAGACGTTAACAGCATTGGTTGAACATTCTATTGATTCGAATTCAATTTCATCTTCACCTATCGTCATTTTTCATAACATCTTATATGGGCTTTTTCAATTTCATTTTTTCAAGTGCTACATAACAATAAAAATATACACATAAAAATTTATTTATTTTTATTTAAGGAATCACATATAACTGAAGGAACTGAAATTTCAAGATATAATGATAGTGCATGCGAATCGAATCAAACGCTGTGCGGGACAAGATCTTTTAAAAAAATTATACTACGCCAAACCGTCCGAATGGACGAGAAACCATTCAGATGGAAAACTATACAGAAAAATAGTATTTTTTGAATCCTGAAAAATTGAAACCCGATACACCCATAAGGCGGAATATGAATTCTGCATGTATAATTCCTCTTGTTTGATCACGTTTCAGCTCTTAAAAGTTTGAAGTATCAAAATTAACGTGGCGAATTGGCAATCTTGCCTATGTTTAAATCTTCTGCTATATTCCTGGATGCCGAAACAAAAATAGAGTGTGTGCTCTAATTTTTTTTAAAATAATGTCTGACTACCTTTTCATTTTTCTAGTGATCACAGATAGGTGAAAACCCTATGAGACTAAATGTTGTATATCACATGTATTATGGCGGCCTAGAATATAACGGCATATAAATAGGTTACAACATGAACTTAAGGAGTAAATATGACACATGCTTATAATGTAATTACAAAAATTCACTTCAACCCAAAAGTTATTTTCTAGAAATATAAATTATAATTCATACTACTAAAGAATCATAATTGTATTTTCGGCCTTATTCTTAAAACTGAATATTCGAGCTACTGTTATTAAATATTTATTTATTCTATTCCACGTTAAGATTACAGATATTGAGCGATTAAATTAAATCATTAGTAATTATATTTAATCAACATATTCCATAATTCCTTAAGATCTTTTGCTTAACTTGTTTAATATGCCAAATTATAAAATCCACCTGTAAAGTTTAACACGATCAAAAGTTATAAATTTCCTTAAATGGTATCATCAATTCTTATACTAGGACGTGGATTCCATTAATAATTAATATCCGCCATATAAGTAATTTCGTTATCTAAGTCACCAAAATTATAGACCCGTAAAAGATCGCATGTTTTAATAAATTAAAATAACAAATACTAAATATATGTGCTAATAATTATTTTAGAATTAAGAGTATAAATACTCATAATAATCGTAGAGTATAAATTAATTTATATAGTCAGTATAAAATTAATTTTCTCAACCAGGTTCTATTTAATACACACAAAATGTATTAGCACAATAACCGATATTTGGTCTTTTCTGTGTAAGTCAGACTTTACACACCAGATTAACTACTATATATGTAGAATAAAAAACACTTATATACAACATTAAATAAATAATAAAACGCATACATTGCTCATATAGATTCTCATTAAAAAGATTTTTTTATTTAAAATAAAAATCAAATATCAAAATTCAATGCATGATTTTTAGTATACAACTTTAACAATAACTTCATATATAAGTAAGAGTGTATATATAACTAGGTTATATATGTGTTTTTAACGAGTTTCGGGTTCGTGTCGTATTTTGAGTTAACACGAAAATTAAACGTGTTAAATGAGTCATTTTCGGGTTACATAGGTTCAACACTAACCAACCATATTTATTAAACGTGTTATCGGATCATGTTATATCTTTATTTCGTGTTGAAATTGTCGATCATAACATTCTAATTTCGTATAAAAATCAAATCGTATTAACTTGTCATATCAAAAATTTTCACATGTAAATACAACCTTCTCATTCCCCTCTTCTCATTTCTCTCTTTTTAGAAGGCCCTAACTTGTAGAGATTCTCTCTCTAAAAAAGACAACCATTTTCATGTTCGTAATTTGATTTAAATATTTGGGCATGAAGGGAAAGGTTGACTTAGAAAGCTTAAATTTCTATGTGGAAAAAGTATTCACAACCTTATCAACTTTCTCATGCTCGGATTCTTCGTTGCTTTTTGTGCACAAGGACTTTGCTAGAATATTATTATTTTTTTGTTCTAAAAAAAAAAAGTAGCAGCATATATGCCAAGAAACTCCACTGAAAGTGAGAACACATTCGAAGTTTCGAACCTAAGTGGAAAACTTGTCCCTACGATGCTGGGTACTGTGGAAAATATTCATGAACATGATTATTCTAGTTTAGGCTATGTTTGGTTTACTATGTTTTTGGTGGTTTTTTTAGTCTTTTATGATTTTTTGAGTTAAAATTTTCACTTTCTCTCTATTCATCGTCATAAAATAAATCAAAAAGTATTACTATTTTAAAAAAAAATCACTAAAAACGAAAAAAAATCCACATAAAAGCCTTTAATTTATATGAACTTTTTTTAAAAAAAATTTAGTCTTTTTTTTATACTTTTTTAATTTTTTTGTAACGAGAGAAATTTAAAAAGTATTATCGTTTAAACTAATGTAAGATATTTTTACTAAAAGATGAAAAAAACCTATATAAAAAATACTATTCCACATGGTGCCTTAGGTTTTGTTTGTTTGTTTGTTTTGTTTGTTAGTTTTTTTTTTGTATAGTGGAGATAAGTGGTCTAAGGAAAGAGATAGGGTTCAAACCTAGGGATGGCAATTTTTTCTGTCCCGCTTTGGCTCTGTCCCGTCCCCGTTCCCGTCCTGCGTTGTAGAATTTTTTCTGCTCTCGATAACAAACGGGATGGGAACGGTATTTGCTCTCCTCGCCCAATTTTTTCCCACCCTATTCCCAATTATATAAAATAAATATTTTTTAAAATATTAATATATGTATAAAATATAATTTTATAAATATAATAAGTTCAAAATATTAAAATATTATATTTATCTTTAATTTTTTTATATTTTTTATATTTTGTAGATTTAATTATATTAATTCATCAATTATTATTTTTTATTTATTATATTATTTATAACTTTTATTAATATTATTCTTTGAAACCTTAAAATTATACTTAAAATATTCATATACTTGTCTCGTTTTCGCTAATTCTCTAATATTTTCTCTCATTTTTGTCCTAATTAAATAAAAAAATTAATTTCCGATCCCACCTCGCCCTATTGCCACTCTCATTCAAACACCGATTGGAGAGGAAGTTTGGGGAGTGCCCGACTACTTGGGCCATACAACTTCCTCTTTATTCGGTAATTTAAATATTAGTTTGAAATATTTAACAAATTTAATTTTAAAAGATTTAGTATCTAAAAAAATGAGAAAGGAAAAAAAAAAAGTTTAGTTTACATAATTTATTAGTGTACCTTTTTTTTCTTTTTTTACACTATGTTCAAAATGCTTAATATATTCTTAGTTTTTTTTGTTTTTAAGTTATAGTAATTGAAATAGTAGCTTAGTTTTTTTTTAAGAATATAGTTAATTTTTTAATTAAAAATATTATAATTATTTCACTCAAAATAAAATTAAAGTATTTAGAATATGTATAAGTTTTTTTTTCTAAATAAAAATTTGAAAAAAATTAATAAACTTTTAAGATATGCAAAACACTCTGGTTTAAAAACTGACTTTATTGTTAAAAGGCCAACTAAGGGCTTAACTTAAAATCAAACTTAGAGTTTTTTTTTTTACTTTAAGTAAAATAAGTAGAAATATTATTTGATTAAAAAGTTATTTTTCTGTCACCGTATAATGAGAAAATGTTGTGATTTTACGGTTGATTTTTTTTTTAGCTTTAAAGAAAAAAACTAGAAAGGTTAAGTTTTAAACTAAAAACAAACGACGCCTTAGCTTTTTGACTTGCTTTTGGGAAAAAAAAATTCAAAAGATTCCTGACTGGATTTAGTGGCACCAAAAACATTCAAGTTTAGTGCATTACGATCGTAAGAAAAAAAAAAAAAAGGAAGAGAAAAAAAAGTCCTCAGTAGTCTTCTCTAATATCGATCTTTCAATGTGATTCCTTTGCACACGTCACCCGTGATATCGTCATTAATCACCATGGCCCTGTTTGGTTTATTTTTATTTTTAGTGATATTTTTTAATTATTTAATCGAAGTATTATTATTTTCGATTCTTTTCTTCGAAACGAATAAAAAAAGTAAATTTTTTTATTCAAAAGATACTAAAATAAGCTAATAAGTCAAATTTAATATTGCTTATTTTTTTAGTGAGTTTTTTTTCATCTTCTTTTTGAACATTTTTACCTTTTTCGTTCATCTCATTAATACGATTCGAAAAAATAAAAAATATTAGTCAAAAAATAAAAAAATTTATAAAAAACAAAAAAAAAACAAAATTTTTATAATTTAGCCCAAATAGGATCCAACATCGATAACCAGTGAACGGCCTCTAAATTTTGGATGAGATAAAGTTAGATACCCATAAAGTTAATTGCATAATTTTGCTCATAATTTAAAATAAATGAATTAGATTCATTCAAAAGTGCACCCACGTATTTAAGTAAATTTAATTCATGTATTTTTAATTTTGAATAAGATTTGGAACTATTTTACGGGACTATTGGGGTGTATGGCAGAGTTACTCATATTAATTTTTAAATTTTTATTACTAATTTTAGTTATAAATTATAATTTTTTTAAATATTTATAATTTTTTTATCAATAAAAATAATTATATTTAACCACCCAATCAAAAAGACCTTTGGCTTGCTACTCCCAAAAGCAAGGCTAAAATGTAAACAAGATAACAATTAATAAGAAATTAATCCAAAAAATGACAAAGAAAGGAATAGAAGAACACACGCAACAAAGGAACTACAAAGTCCAACGAAGGGCGTAGTAAGACTAAAAGCATTATAAGCATGAGACTTGCATGCTTTTGTTATAAAGTATAATTATTATTATTATTTTAATTATAAATTATAATTTTTATTAAAAATTAAAAATTAAAAATTATTAATTTTAAAAATACCAAACACCACCTATAACATTATTGTTTTGAGAATGAGGTATACCACCCATCCATACCTCCATTACCCCTATCACAATTATTAGAACCTATGGGTGTAAAAATGGTCCGAGACCTGATGGGAATCAGAAATTCGTCCGAAATCTGCAATTGTAGAAGTCCGGCACGGGCTGCCACAGTTCATGGACCGGGCTTGGGCCGCCTGTCAAAGTCCGCCGGGCCGGGCCGGCCTGACTCGATTCCAGCTCGCTAAAAAAAGCCCGAGGCCCGCCCGAATGAATCCCGCCACAAAGCCCGAGTCTGGGCTAGCCGTTGGGCTTGGCCCGACCCGGCCCTCTCCCCCTCTAACGGTAAGTTTTTGAGATGAACGGTCGAGATTAGATTTTTTAAAAATTTGAAGACTCGGATTATTTGACCGTTGGGCCTGGCCTGGCCAACGGTTACCTTTTTTTTTTTTTAACACAATTTTTTTTCTAT
>JAOTRH010448864.1:0-31007 GCA_034768845.1 Heliamphora exappendiculata | reverse complement strand
GCCACAGTCGTACCGATGGTATGTCCATTTCCATCTAAACTGTGAACATAAAACTTATATTCTGCAAGAACCTAAAACTGGTCTTCTATGTGTAAATCATACTCTACACACCAGATTAAATACTATACAGAATATTGGATATCCATGCATATCAAAGAAATGATACACATAAAATAAAAAAATAATTTTATTAAAAAATAAAATTAAATACTAAACTCATGGTTTTCAGTATAGCAACCCTAACACAGGCATAATCCCTATTCTGCCTTGTGGGTGTACTAGGTTTCTACTTCAAAGTTTGGAGAAAAACTAGAGTTTTTTTTGTATAGGTTTCGTCCAAATGATTTCCCCGCCTATTTAGATGGTTCAGTATTGTGTAGTTTTTTGTTATATGATGTTCTTATTATGCGCTGCATTTGATTCGATTTGTATGCACCATCATTATATCTTGGGATTCTGATCCCTTCAGCACCTCTATTTGGGCACGAACCTCATGAAGGTGAGTAAGGACGATGGTAGCCTCAGCAAAGGCATGGTCGGCTTGATTGCGCCCTTAAGAAAGCTAGGCGTGGTGATGCATGAGCACGCTCAAGCACTTGATTTGTTGAGACACCAAGAAGAAGCGCAGTTACCATTTAAAGGGGAGAGCAAATGAAATGAAAGGTAAAGTTTCTTACCTCAATACCAAGCTAAAGTGCACGGCTAAAGAGGGATCAATCAACGAGGGAGGAATGGTCGAGCACATCCTAGGGAAGGTTCGAGCCTTGTGTAAGCTCTAGTGCCACGTGAGGATCTTTGAAGGTAGAGTTAGCCATGGTGAGGGACTTGTCTCCGATCTAGTACATCGGCCTACATTCTTCAGCTATGGGAACAACCTCGGTGCCATCCCCACGAAGAAGCCTCTTGCTCTTGAGGGTAGAGTCCGCTCCTCCCTATGACTTTCGGGGGAGGAGGTTAGGTTCACTATAGTCAGTGTCGAGGTCCTGGCAGCAGCTTTCGAAGTGATGGCATCTAAAGCACCCGATAGAGGTAAGGGAGCAGTTAAAGTCATGGTGGCAGGGCCCTCTAGGGCCATAGCTATTAGGGTCGTATACTAAAAACTATGTCTCTTATTATATTTAGTATTTAATTTTATTCATTAATAAAATTATTTTTTCATTTTTATGAGAATCTTAATAAAAAATGTATGCAGTTTTGTTATTTATTTAATGTTATGCATTAGTATCTTTTATTCTGCACAGTATTTAATCTGGTATATAGAGTTTGACTTATTCATGGAAGACCAGATTATCGATTATTGCACAATATAAGTTTTAGTTCACGGCTTAGATAGAATTGGACACATCATTAGTATGGTTGTAATTCAGAGTTTTAGTAGACCTGTCTTTGCTGGAGGAACAGATAATAGCGTTGCCTATTATTCTGAATCGCTGTGCTAGTACACTTTGTGTTTATTAAACAGGACCACGTTGGGGTAATTAATCTTATACTGACTATATAAATTAATTCACACCATAAGGTTATTATGAGTACTTATACTCTTAATCTCGAAATAATTAATCATTTATGTATATTTAATATTCGTTATTTTGATTCATTGAAGGGTGCGATCTTTTACGGGTCTATAATCCTGGTGAATTAAATAACGATATTAGTTATATAGTGAATATTAATTATTGATAAAATTCACGGCCTAAAAGATAGGGACTGACAATATCCCCTTAAGAAAGCTTACAAGTTTCGACCGACCCAAACCCTACAGGTGTATTTAATTATCCGATAGTCGAATAAGTTAAGCGAAAGGTCTTAAGGAATTTATCTGAGAAGTCGATTAAATACAATTGTCAGTAATTTAATTTAATTGACGAGTAACGAGAATCTTAAGGTAGGGATAATAAATAAGCATTTAATAACTGGAGTTCAAATATTCGGTTTTGAGAATATGGCTGGGAGTGCAATTATAATTCTTTAGTGAAATGAATTATAATTAGTATTTTTGTAAAATTGCCTCTCGAGTGAGGTGGATTTTTATAATTACATTAGAAAATCAAGTCATATTTACTCCACAAGTATTTGTTGTAGCATATTTTATGCTCTTATGCAACCCTAGCCGCCACACATATATCATTATATACAGTTAAGATTTTCACGTATTCCCTTGATGGTTAGAGATGGTTAAGAAGAACACATTCAATATAGCCCTCACTATAGAAAGCATAGTGAGGGCTATCTTGGAGCTTCAACTTGAAGTCTACATTAGCAAAAGTTTCTAGACTAAAAGTTGTTGTAACAATCGAAATAAATCATACCAAATTTTATAAGATATAACTCTAATATAACTTTGGAAATATATACTAGGTTTATTTAAATTATTTGACATCAAAAAGTTTTAATTTGAAGTCAATTTTGGCATTTACCTGTTCAATTTTTTTTGGACTTAAATCATGTTCTTAAGCAATGGATTTTGGTAGTTTAGCCTCCAACACTTGCTATCATAGTCAACTTTGAATATGAATATGGTTTAATCGAAGGATTCATGTTATTTTAGATATGTGCTAACTTAGTTTTGCATATGATATAATTCCAATTTTATAATCGTTATTTATTTTTTCATGCTTGATTGAATGAATGATGATTAAATATTATTTTTTAATCACGAGGAATGATCATGATAGATTAATTATTAACTCTTTGGAGATATAGATTCATTGTAAAAATAATTATTTTTTAATTTTTAATTCTTGTATTTTGATTTCTATGTAATCGAATGATCAAAAAACGAAGAACAATGAAAATGAAGCTTGAGCAAGCCGTGGCAATCTGAAGAAAAGAATTCGGTCATGCGCTGTTCACTTTGATCCCATGAATTCATTATCAACATGAATTCATTATCACACACGTGGCTTTCTCCAAGTGATATTATCAACATGAATGGATCATGATGTTCCTGATCTGATGATTATGTTTCCACGTGTTCTTTGATTAGGTTTTTAAAAAGGGAAGCAATAGACACAACAAGAAGAACAACGCACAAGTAAAGGCGTAGCGTGGCGCGAGTGAAGGCTCTGGACGCAAGCACGTGGCCGTGCAGCGTGCGACGATGGTAACAACAGCCAGGCGTAGCGGCGGCAGGTAATGCAGGCTCGGTGGCAAGTGGTTCAGTTTCAGTTTGATTAAGTTTCAGATTTTCAGTTTCAGTTTGATTGAGTTTCAGATTTGGAACAGGTTAGAAGTCTAGAATTCACCTTCTAACAGGACTACTTGATGAACAAGGATTCTTTGACTCAAAAAAGTTAAAATTCGGCTATGAAACCGAGATATATCTTGTTGTTATTTATTTTAATTAATTGCATGGATGTTATGTTTAATTTATTGTTCATATTCAATTTTAATTAATTTGATTCAAATCGAAATTAAATTTTGTAACGAAAAATAAAATAATTTTTTTAATTAAAATTAGTTTTTTCTAAAATAAACTTTTAGCCATTTTATTTGTTACAAAATAACACGTTTAAAATGATTTTAATAAATCAAAAATCTTGGAAAAATATGATAATTAATTTCCGTTTTGAATTAATTAAAAATGAAGTTTAATTTCAATAAATTATTTTTTTCCCAAAAAAATGTGTAACTAAAAAATAAAATAAAATTCTTGGATTTATTTAAAATTAATTTGTTAATAATTAGAATTTAGGATATTTTATTTGTTACACATTAAATACGAAATGATGATTTAAGAAAATAAAATCTTTTAGAACGAGTGATTTTTTTAAATTAATAAATATATTTTAATTAAACAATTTTCATAACCTTAAAAAATATTTTAAAAAACTAAATGAGAAAAAAAATTTATTCACAGATAAATTTTGCGATTTTCATCACTATTTATAGGTGATGCAATTAATTTTGCGTGTTGGCATTTGAGCCATCGTCCCTATCGAACAGAATTAATTACGGAATAACCGGTGCAAACCTCCTTTGGAATAATTCTAGATAATCGTTAGTGTGAATCACTTCTCCATCTAAACAGTTCATTGTGAAGCAATTGCTTCGAGATTAAATGGTGATTAACACTTAACTATAATAGTATCCTTGGAGCAGAGATTGACGAAAAAACTCAGGTCGATATTTGTGGCGTTGGGATTTGGAGTTTGTAGTTCAAAAATAAGAGAATTTAAGAAATGTTTAGAAAATATTTTAACACCTTCAAAATTAAATTTTAAAAACCCTTTTTATTGAAAATGAAGTTGCAACTTGATTTTTGAGAAAAACCAAGAAAAACTTGAATAGGCTACTTATTTTTAAAACATTAACAAGATAAAACAAGGGTTCGAGGGCTAAGGTACGAACCGGAGAAAGTGTTAGGCACCATGTTCGCCCAACTATAAGGTTGACCTATACTAATAATTATTGGTTCTTAATTAGATTTATCAAATGTATGCAAATATAGAAGATGGGAGCGGAGAAAGAACATCTAAGATCAAATAAAAAAATACATAACATATGTATATAGAATGCCAAGCAAAACAAGTAGCAGAAGAAAATTCTAAATCTTAAGGTATGCAATTTCTAACTAAATGATATATGGAGCAAATTTGCATGCATTATCACCAAAATGACCTAAACTAGCATGATTCAAATAAAAAGAACAAAGATATGCTAAAAAGTCACTCAATTCAAATTATACTAAAAATGAACATGAATTTGCTAACAATATCATCAAATAACTAAAATTACTCTAACCATGGTTTCAAATGAAGTAAACAAAGCATACTTTCAAATTATCATATCAAATATACATGTTATTCACTAACCTAAAATTATACTAACATGATTGTAAACAAAATATAAAGAAATTTCTACTAAAAAGAAAAGATAAACTAAAATAAAAAAAAAGGTATATGACTCCATACTAATAACTAAGACAAAAGAATCTAAATTGTTTTCTCTATAGATTTTGATGTTCAAATGCTTAATCAAAAGAAAAGGAAGCAAAAGAAACTTTACAAAAGAAGATTATACCAAAATTAAAAGACTTCTAAAAAGGATAATAGAAAATGCTACTAAGTTGATTAGAATTATGACTAAAGAAAAAGGAAAAGGATCATAACTATTATTAGAATTTGATAGGGTCTATATGAAAATTAGGCAAAATAAAGAAAAAAGTGAATAAAAAATGCTACAAAAAGGGAAACCAAGCTAAAATTAAGAGATTTTGTAAATTTTAATGTTAAAAAAATAAAAGAAAAGAAAAATAAAAGAAATGTAATTAGAACGAATTTAAACAAAAGGTAATGAATTAGAATAAAAACTATTATGTAATGGCATAACAACTATTAAATTAGAAAATATAGATGTAATATTGACAATTACGGCTATATGAATGTAACTGTATTGGTTATGACAATAATGACACCGTAAGTCGCAATTGCCAAATATGTTAGCACTATTTTAATGAATTAACATTCTAGGTGCAAATGTGCAATATGGGTAAAGTAAACAAACTAAAATTTGATTTATAACATGAATTTAACTAGTTTAGCCTAATCTAAACATGTTTAACATAAATAAATCAAAATTCATGATCTAATTGAACAAAGCAAGATAATTAAATCAACTATGCAAGTGGTACTCGTAAAGCATGTGGAATAAAAGGTTGAAACTAACCCAGTCACTCCGAGAAAGAGGAAATAGAGATAGAAAGACTAGAGATCCAAATAGAATACCTGGATTTCTATCATCCGGGTGAAGCCTCAAGTCGGGGGATGGTGGTCAATTATTCAATTCTCGAGAAATGCTCCAACTCCAGGTGATGAATCAAGAATTCGGTAGCGTATCGGTGTACTGAGACTCGTATTTTGGTAAGGCGGCAGGGTGTCAGCATCAAGACTCATACTCTCTTAGTATTTCGGCAGAGTACCTCTCACTAAAATTCTATCCTAAAAAACGTACCAAGGGTACGGTATTTATAGATTTCATTAACCAATGAAGTGCTATACGTTTTGGGACACGTTAGGCCTTTTGGAGTTAGCGGTCGCTACAAAAATGAAGTTTCCAGTGGTTTTTTATGGCAGTCGCTACAATGAAGTTGGCGACCCCATGGTTCAAACGTGGTAGTTTCCACCTTGTCTAGGGTTTTAAAGAAGTTCTTATACAGGTTGCCACAATCAAAGTTGGCGGTTCCACAATTCAAAGTTGGCGGTTCAAGGTGATTTCACTAGTTTGAAGGTTTTGATCATTTGGTTCAAATCACTGAGCTTGGATCACCTCATGAGGATTGTTTAAAAGCACCATTCCACTTGTTTTCATCATCGGATTCACCCGGATCAACCTAAGATTAGGTGGAGTCAAATTGGGCTATCTACAGTTACCCTTCTTTGATATAACTTGCGCAGCGATGCGTGATGCAAGTTGTGTCAAAGATTCAGAGACAACATTCAGTTAACCGAGCCTTCAATCTTAGGCCACAAACACACAAGCATGCATATGATGTTGGTCGTACTCAAATTTCCATCAAGCTGCCTACGTACCATTTGCTAGATATCATACTAAAACGTAGTTCCTAGGGAAAATACAAGGATGCAATATACAAAAGATGATGTAGATGCATACTAGTATGATCAAACAATACCCTGAAAATCGAGTTAAGATCTAAAAGGAGGATAATCAATCAAACAAGTCAAAGATTGAGCCAAGATCTAAGAACTTGGCTAGAGATAAAATAATTATAAGGATCGAGTCAAGATCCTAGAAATTATCTTAACTGAGAAAGCAACAATGAAATAATTAGGTCGAGTTAAGACCTAAAAATTAAAACGATAATGAGATAAGGATAACTAAAAAGTCGAGTCAAGACTTTAAAATCATCCTTAAAGAAGAAAACAATGAATTAATAGGTTGAATCAAGACCTAGAAACTTGAGACGAAAATGGAATAAAAATAATTAAAAGCAGAGTCAAGGTTTAAAACTATCTTTATCAAAAAGGATAACCACGAATTAATAGGTCGAATCAAGACCTAAAAATTCAGGACGAAACACGAGATAAAAATAATTAAAAAGTCAAGTCAAGACTTTAAAATTAAATTTATCGAGAGAAAACACCACAAATTAAAACACAACTAAGACAAGGTTTAAAAATTATTTTGAAGGGAAATAAAACAAGATTTTAAAAATTATTTTGAAGGGAAATAACAGGACAAGATTTAAAAATTATTTTGAAGGAAAACAACACGTAGGTTTTTTTTTTAAAAAAATTATTATTAAGGATAAACACACAAGGCTTTAAAATTATTTTTAAAGAAAAACAAAATATTTTTTTAAAAAAATTATTTTTAAGAAAAAACACACAAGGTTTTAAAAATATTTTTATAGAAAAACACATATCACAAGGCCCAAATAAACCCCAAAACCCCCAAAACGTAATGATGGTACACTGACATGTAACCACCATCTTCCATGTTGGCAGTAGCCAAGTTCAAGCTTCGAGGATGTGGCATGACGTTTGACAAGGTGGCGGTCGTCGGGTCAAAACCCTTCCAAGCTGGCGGTCGTCACGTGGCGATTCAAAAACATAGCGGTCATTACTTTCGGATGTAGCGACCGCCACATCAAAATGCGCATAAGGCTCCCCCAGGCGCACGTGTTAGGCTCACTTCCTCATTCTCACTCTCTCTCTAGCTCTCAAGCTCTCTCAAACTCTCTCTTAGTTCCCTTTTCTTTCGAACTTCTTTCTCCTTTCTTTTCTAATCATGGCAGGACACGGACATCTTGACGACATCTCTGAGGTACTACAGGGTTCTTCTGCTGGTGAGAGCTCTACTATGGACACTCTTGGGGGGTACGACCACTTGTCTTCCTGCTAGTGGAGTCACCACCACTCAGCCTTCCACGGTGCTAGGGGTGATGGATGCCTTGCCTCTTGAGGTAGAGCGTGCTTCTCACCGGGATGCTGAGTATGAGGCACGGGCAACTGTCGAGGCACAGATAACTGCAGACGCTGCTGCTGAGGCAGAGATTGGGAAGACCCTCATGCTAGAGAGGGTCTTCCCACACCCTTCGATCTACGCACATATGCTCTGCCACCCCACCACTTGGACACAAGTGGGATGAGGCGCTACGAGCCTCCCGTTGATACCGTTGATGTTGAAGTCCACCTCTGAGAGCTAGACCAACATATCTCATGCCAGCATCCCTCGGCAGGTTCCCCTGTCTCTTCTTTTCAATATCGAAGCATGTTTTACTTTTATGTCTCAAACATAGATGCATGTCTAAGATCCCTTATGACCTGTTATTTTGCGATGTATATGATAAATGTATGCAATATTGAGATCTGTGAATGAAGTGGACAGTAAAATATGTAATCACATTGAAAGAACAAACATGGACACTGGACTTAAAAACTAGCTAGGTACCTGTGCGAAGGAGATTCTAAAAGAGTAGGGACACTAGGATTAGGGTTTAGATATGAACAATAAGGGGTGATTTTTCATTTTTATTTATTTATTTATTTATTATTAATAATTTTTTTATTTTTTAGAAAATCACAAAAATCTAAGAGAGTGGTTTTTTTTTAGAAAACTGAAAAACTAAAGGGATGGTTTTTTCATTTTTTATTTTATTAATTAATTTTTTAGAGAATTATAAAAATTAAGGGGGGAATTATTAAAAATCTAGGGGGGAAGTTTTTCAAAAATCAAATAAAAACTAGGAGGGGATTGTAAGAAAGATTTTCCTGACTCACCAGGGCTTAGGGTGCCTAGTTTTTAGGACTTAAAAGAATAGAAAGGTCGCCACATACACGAACCTAGGGTTAAAATATTTCCTTGGTGCACCAAGCCTTAGGGTGCCTAGTCTTCTAGGACTTAAAAGAACCAAAGAATCGCCACACACATACGAACCTAGGGTTAAATGATTTGCCTAGCGAACCAGGACTTAGGGTGCCTAGTCTTCTAGGGTTAGAAAGAATCAAAGGATCGTCACACACACATGAACCTAGGGTGAAAAGATTTTCCTGGCTCACCAGGGTTTAGAGTGCCTAGTATTCTAGGGCTTAAAAAAATTAAAGAATCGTCACACACACACGAACCTCGAGTTGAAAGATTTAATTGGTTCACTAAGACTTAGCGTGCCTAATCTTCTAGGGCTTAAAAGAACCAAAGGATGGTTACACACACACGAACCTAGGGTTAAAAGATTTACCTGGCGTACTAGGGCTTAAAAGAACTGAAAGATCGTTACAAACACACGAACCTAGGGTTAAAAGATTTGCCTGACGCTTCGGGGCTTAGGGTGCCTAGTCTTCTAGAGATTAAAAAAACCAAGGATCGTCACATGCACACGAACCTAGGGTTAAAAAATTTTCTTGGCGCACCAGGGCTTAGAGTGCCTTGTTGTCTAGCGCTTAAAAGAATCAAAGAATCGTCACACACACACGAATCTAGGGTTGAAAGATTTTCCTGGCGCACCAGGGCTTAGGGTGCCTAGTCTTCTAAGGCTTAAATGAACCAAAGGATCGTCACACACACACAAACCGAGGGTTGAAAGATATGTCTGGGCACCAGGGCTTAGGGTGCTTAGTCTTGTTGGGCTTAAAAGAACCGAATGATCGTTACAAACACATGACCCTAGGGTTAAAAGATTTGTCTGGCGCACCAGGGCTCAGGGTGCCTAGTCTTCTAGGGCTTGAAAAAAGTAAAGGATCGTCACATACACATGAACCTAGGGTTGATATGTGAGACCCTGTGCCGTCTCTTTTCATATTATATGCATATTCGACGCTGTTTGACGCATGTTTAGAAATTTTTCTTCAACATGTTTTTAAGCATTTTGATGTATGATCGAGTTTATCTGAGCATGCGGGGTTGGTCCCGGGAGTTGCAAGGAGTTACGGTGCGAATTTCAAAAATTTTAAAAAAAATATTTTGGAGGCCTATAAATATCAGGAGTTAGATATTTTCAAAACTTAACTCCTAAGTTTTCTCTTTTTTCTCTCTGCCTTCTCTCTAACTTCTCGGGGGCATGGGGCTTGGTTTTTGACGGACCAACAGCCAATCCTTGTTATAGGCATCGTGCTCTACGCATTCATCCGGACAGAATTTT
Source organism: Heliamphora exappendiculata (assembly GCA_034768845.1). NCBI lineage: Eukaryota > Viridiplantae > Streptophyta > Magnoliopsida > Ericales > Sarraceniaceae > Heliamphora > Heliamphora exappendiculata. The sequence continues at coordinate 20,908 of JAOTRH010448864.1, read as the reverse complement.
ATTCCGACGAAACTCGATTTTACACGCGGATCGAGGGTCAAGTTCTTGGCTCACCGAGGTAAGATTTTAGACTTTAAAGTTGCTAGAGGGTGTCGTATGTAATCTTATGCATCTTTACCGTCTTTTATTCATGAAAAGTTGTTTCATGTTTGGGAAAAGTGGGTTTTTGGTTTTAAAACCTTTTTCCATCGTTTCGGTTGGATGAAAACAGTGTTGGATGTTTCTTTTGAAGCCTTTGGTGATAGGCTTGAGCATGTGTGAGTTCATGGGCGTGAGATGGAAGATTCAAGGCTTCATCTTGGGTTTAAAATGGCAAAACCGTAGGTGAAACCCATTTTCTGGGCTGGTTCGGTCGACTGAACCCATGGGGTCAATCGACTGGATCATGGTTTTGTGATTCGGTCGACTGAACCCATGGGGTCAGTCGACTGAACAGTGTTGTTGGGCGTTTTGGAGTGGATTCCAGTGTGTTCTTCAATCGACTGGAGGGAGGGTCCAGTCGACTGAACATGGGCTGTTGAGCGTGCATCTTTGAAAATCATGTTTTTGAAGGTTTGGAGCTAACCTGCGGGATTGAGGCTCAACTTTTAAAATGTTTTGATGAAAATCATGAATTTTCATGTATCGATCTCCATGGTAGATGGATTGGATCTTCTTATACATATGTTGTATAGTTTTGAACTCATGTTTTTACATATTTTGTTTTGATCTCCATGTGGATGGATAGATTTTGATCTCCATGTTGATGAATTGGATCTATTTATACATGTTTAATGTATAACTGCAAAAAAGGTTTTGGTTTTGATAAATGATTCTCTAGATGTACCGGGATAGTGGGTATTTGGAACGAGTTGCCCTCGGTGGAAGTTCAAAAATGTGCGTAGAGTAGGTACCTTGGTCTTTCGGGTTAATCCCCGTAAACTAAGATTTTACGTTGTGGTGGCTTCGTGTAGAACTTGCATTTACCTAACCGGTCCCACGATGTGTAAGGATTGGGTAAAGGGGCAGGAGTCTATGGTTGCTACATCTGTTCCCTTGTGACGGAGTCGGTATATAGGATTTCCTTTTATCTTTTACCTCGGTGTGTGAGATCCGAGTGAAAAATAACGTTTTGATTACAGTTTTCTTTAACTGTTGTTTACATTAGTTATAATGCATGGTTTTACTTGTGGTAGAGTTAGCTCATACTATATGATTGCATATCCTGCTTTACAGCTTTATAGTCTGTTTCTATTGGGCACAGGTGAAATTTTCTGTACATAACCATTTTCAGGTGATGATATGGAGCATGATCTTGAGTAGATCTTGTGGTGCCTGTGGTGACGGATGGCGGAAGACTCTTATAATTTTTCCTTTTTGGTATGCCTATTCCTAAAGGCAGGTTTTGTACGTCATAAAGCGATATACTGTATGCATGTTGGAACTGTATGTTTACTATTTAAGAGAGATGCATATTGGGTTTTCTTTTGATTTCAACAGGTGGATTTGAATGTATGAAAGCCTATTTTCATAAAATTAATGTTTGATGGATTTTCACGTGACCCAGGGTTTTGGGGCATGACATGAAAGATTTGCCTTGCGCACAAGGGTTTAGAGTTTATAGTCTTCTAGAGCTTAAAAGAACTAAAGAATCGTCACACACACACGAACCTAGGGTTAAAAGATTTGCCTAGCGCACCAGGGCTTAGGGTGCCTAGTCTTCTACGGCTTAAAAGAACCAAAGAATCATTACATACATACGTACCTAGAGTTGAATGATTTTCCTGGCGCACCAGGCCTTAGGGTGCCTAGTATTCTAGGGTTTAAAAGAACCGAAGGATTATTACAGACATATGAACATAGGGTTAAAAGATTTGCCTGGCGCACCAGGGCATAGGGTGCCTAGTCTTCTAGAGCTTAAAAGAAATAAAGGATCGTCGCACACTCACGAACCTAAGGTTAAAAGATTTACGTGGCGCACTAGGGCTTAGGGTGCCTAGTCTTCTAGGGTTTAAAAGAACCAAAGAATCGTCACACACACACGATCCTAGGGTTTAAAGATTTGCCTGACGTACTAGGGCTTAGGGTGCCTAGTCTTTGCTTGGCGCACTTGGGCTTAGGATGCCTAGTCTTCTAGAGCTTGAAAGAACCAAAGGATCATTACACACACACGAACCTAGGATTGAAAGATTTTCTTAACGCACTAAGGCTTAGTGTGCCTAGTCTTCTAAGGCTTAAAGGAACCAAATGATCATCACACATACACGAACCTGGGGTTGAAAGATTTACCTGGTGCACGAAGGCTTAGGGTGCCTAGTCTTCTAGGGCTTAAAAGAACCAAAGAATAGTCACACACACACACGAACCTAGTGTTTCTTATTGCTTTCCGTATTTTCTGCATTCCATTTACTTTGACTGCTTTTATTATCTCTTCTTCTCATCTTCTTCTTTTTAGGTTAGCCAGTACGTCAGAGGGTTTGGTAGCTCCGCCTCTGGTGAGGTGTTGGAGTGGTATGATGCCCTCCCCGCTCCTAGTTAGGCTTTCATTGATGCTTTCGGCTTTGCTCGGTTCATACCTATGTTGGGTAGGACGAGCAATGACCGTGTCTAGCTGACAGCTTTGGTGAAGAGGTGGTGGGATACCACCAACACCTTCCACTTCACCACTTTCGAGGCCACATTGATGCCTCTGGACTTTACTATGTTACCAGCATCTGAGTTGAAGGAGCCCCAATTCCTTTCGATTCGTCCATTGCTCGCTCAACCGATGCTCTAACATACCTGCTGGGCGCTGTTCCAATTCAGATGGACAGAGACAGAGTCAGGTATACCTAGTTCTTCAAGCGCTTTTGTTATTTCCACTGCACCGAGCCCCAATACTACGAGTGGGTTGCTCGTGGTTTCCTGCTATACATGTTCAGTACCTCATTTTTTTCGAACAAGAAGAATACTGTGCGTCTTCATTACCTCGGCGCCCTTGCTCGCCTTGACCGAGTAGCCATATATGACTGGGAGGAGCTGTACTTGCCTAGCTTTACGGCTCAATGAGGGCCTTGACCAGATTTCCCCAAGAGCTCAGCATTGGGGGATACTGGAGGGTTTGGGAGGTAAGCTTTAGTTTCTGTACTATGTTCATTCATTTCCTTGATTATCTGCTATTTAATCTTTTGCTGACATATTTTCTTTACAGCTTTGGACCTATGAGTTTCTCGGGCTTCACATCTCGGCGAACTCTTCTGCCGACCCTTTGATTATTCCCCATGCAGCGTGGTGGGCCCGAGGTCTGAAGGTGAAGAAGAGCGGGGGGAAGGACTTTGACAGATTCAGGGCATCTCTAGATCAGCTGACTTTAGATCAGGTACCATCTTTTCCTTTCACTTCTTTAGTTTATTCTGCTGCACCACTTGCTGTTCACTGATCGCTGTTCTACATTGTTAACTGATTACTACTTGCTGAACACCGTTCTCTACACTATTTATGGCATTACACCATTCATTGATCCCTATTCACTATACTATTCTCCTCCCTACACTATTCTCTACACTACACTACACTATATTGATCACTGTTTTCTGCATTGAACACTGTTCTTTGTTCTGCATACTGATCACTGCTCACTACTCACTGGACGCTACTGCACTACTCATTATATTGTATGTTGTTCTCTTTTTTCATTGGTCATATTGTTCGTGCAGGTTCATTGGGATGTTTAGCAGGAGATGGAGAGTCGAGCTGGCAAGGACTTGATGCGCAGCCACGATGCCTCTTCAATGCGGATCCTGCTGGAGGGACCTTTCTGTTAAGAGTACTACTTGGCAGAGAGGGTGGTCTACCAGTCCCTATGTCTTGATCATTTTAGAATTCTGACTGCTCCTCCAATTCGTATGCGCTGGACAGGCCATATGAGTTGAGTTGACATGTTACTTGAGATGATGGGGACCTACGTTACAGAGCTGCTAGGACCTGAGGGAGATTACATAGCATGGGCTCTGGTTCATCTGTTAGGACCACTGGGTTCTGGCCTAGTGGCACCTGCTGGTCGGAGGAGAGGACGAGCACCAGAGGCTATTCGTGAGGCCGCTGGAGTTGTTGGGGAACCTGTTTGAGGGATGAGGGATCCAGAGATTCTATGGGAGATTCAGACCGTAGCATATGGCTACCTCTTTCCTCTTTTGATTCTGATTCCTCCAGCGCCAGAGTTTAGGGCTGAGCTCAGTCAGGTTTGTCTTTATCCTTCCTCCTTCCTTTTAGTTACTTTATTTTCTTGTTTAGTCTGCCTATGTTTTATTTTTATTATTATTATTATTATTTTTACAGGTTAACCAGGCATGGCTAGACCACTTGCTGCTGATATTCACGGGTCAGAGAGCATTGATCCGCCAACTCTATGCCACCGTATGAGCAGCTGGCATTGCTTTCTCCCAGTAGCTATAGTGAGTATCTTCTAACCTTTTGACTTCTTTGCACTTTTCTATATTCTGCTCTGATTTTTATTTCCCTTTTAACAATCGCCGACACCAACCACTAGTATAGCATAGCCGTAGGCTCCAATTCAGCTTCAGGTCCTTGTTCAGGATCTAACACGAGGTCGCGGCTCCTGTGCCTCCTCCTTTAGAGCTCTCTCAAGAGGGTCTGTCTCTTCTGCTAGGAGCCATTCTCGCAACGTATCTTCTTCTTTAGACGATGAGGTTGACAGTGATGACCTAGAGACACTATTCGAGGATATCAGCTCTGATGAGGCTGAGCCTTCTTCTCGTCGAGTCCATCAGCGTCGTTGAGAGTGATTTCCCTTCCCCCCTTTATGATACATTCTGATACGTACATTTTGATACATTTAGTTTTATGGGCCTACGTGCCCCAGATTTAGTGGTTGTTAGGCCTAGGTGCCCTCGCATCATACTTTCTGATACATTTAGGCCTTCGTGCCATTCACTGCATTTTATACATCTGTTTGCATGATTTGTCTTCAACTGTTCGCTTAAACTAATTTGCATAATATAATGAGCATGAATGTTTTATCCTGGCACAGTATTCAAAATTGCAAAAAAGAGGGTACAAAAGAGGGTGCCCACCACCTTTGAAAGTGGCAGTTGTTGGGTGTGCAGATGGCGGTCGCCAGGTTTTGAAGGTGGCGACCTTGTACTATGTACTTTTAACATGGCGGTCCCATACTCCAAGGTGCCAATCGCCACAATAGTTGTACTTTTTCTAAACTTTTTAACATCCATCCTTCTCATGCCTCATAAATACAGTCTTGGGACCCCCATTTTCTGTCACTTTCATCAAGATGGCTTCTTTCCATGGCCCACTTTCCTCATGGGTTGAGGACTTTTTACATATTGAACGTCTGAACTTCACCCCATTTGGTATCAACCCTCTGTTTTTCCTAATGGTTGTGAAGATCAACTAACCACTATTATGGGCTGTTATACAACTGTGGGACTCACAATCTCATGTCTTCTGCTTTGGCCATGAGGAACTATGCCCTACTATAGAGGAGTTTACCGCCATTCTGGATCTGACCCCGAGGAAGTCTGTTGTTGTACCAACTTTCTTCCTTTCTAACCGTTAGCAAATAACACAACTTTGTGGTTTGTCCAAAATGGAGGCTTCCCTTTTGACATTCGATGACTGCCCTGATATCCCATGGATCATAAAGAGATTCTGTTATATTGGCGATCTTAGTGATTTTGGCTTTCAGTTGCGGCGTCGCTATGCCCTGTGTTTCTGCCTCCTTGCTCGGAACCTTCTCATTCCTTCTTATGGACGAGTCAGCTGCTCACTGGTTGACATTATGGGTCAGAAGTGATCAAGGAAAGATTTTGTCCCATTGGTTTTGGCTGAGACACTGATTAGTCTAGACTTTGTTTACCGCAGTGAGACTACTACTTTTGCTTGCAGTCCCTTGCTTTTTCAGGTAAACTCAAAACCTTTCTCTCTTATCTACACACTATTAACTAAAAACACACTGCCTTTGATAGTTCCCTCCCACTTGCCTATTCCATAAGTCTTTGATGATTCATCCATTCCCCAATCCTCATAACTTCCATCAAGATGGTAGCGGCGAATCGTGTCAGGGGCCTTCTACACACTGCCTTTTATAATCTCAAGCGTGTTTGCAGTACTACCTCCCACTTGCCTCTTCCACGAGTCTTCAACTATCAATTCATCCACTACCCAAGCCTTTGTCAGGGGCCTTCTACTGCGCCCTCAAGGGGGTCCATTTCATCCCAACTCAACCATAAGAGGTGCATTCATGCCAAACTGTACCCAAAATTCTTACACGCTCATATTTTGTCATATACTTTGATATCTTTCGTGGTCGCCCTCTCAGCTCCCTGATCGGTCCCCTTCTACCCCTTCATCCAGTTCAGGTTCGGGCTTCAAGGACTTATCATCATATCCTTTGTCCATCTTGTGATTCTCGTCGGCTATCTTTGCAAAACTAAGACTCCATTCCAATCTTCTCTTCTTTTCTTTATTTCATTACACAGCTTTCCTCTTACTGATTTCTCTTTGTTTTTACCTTTTTAATCTCTATTGCAAATCTGGCTGATGGAGAAGGTGAACCTTATACAGAAACCATCCACAAATAGGTACAGTGTTGCGGCTCTCATCTACCGCCCTTATTATCAAATATGCAGTACTGAGGCAGTTTGGTAGCAGTATCTCTCCTCTCTAACAGGCCCAGACATTACTTGGCAATGTTCCTAGTGGTGAATCCCTACCATGACTTTGACTACTATGGATCATCTTGGCATCTTACTGATCGGCTTACGACCGTCTACTTTCTATTATCCACACTAGGTCATGCAGTAGTTCGGTCGCAGTCAGATTGTCTTCCACGGTATTCGAGGTCGCTTGTATTCATCTTCACTACATGCCCCATTTCTGGCGAAGTATCAAGAGGCTTGGCCATCTCGTTCACTGATGGAGATACAAGAGCTGTAATACCCATAACTTTTTGATGAGTACCAAGCATGGTTAGTGCAAGATAGGGAAAAAAGATAAAGAAGAAGGAATACATGAAGCGAAAAGAAGGAAGATTTGAGGGACTCGCTTTGTTTTCAAGATTTCATAGCTTTCCTTATTTTATTTAGGTTTGGGACTTGCACACCCGCCCTTTATTTTTCAAAACTTTGTAACCTATGCTGAAATAAAATATTCCACTTTATGTTGAAAAGGTTTCAAGTTATTTAAAAAATTTTGATTTTTGCAATTAAACGACTTTATTATCAAAATCCAAAGATAAATTTACATTGATCATTACTTGAATTCAAGGATGGCTAAAACAAAGAATGTGGCTACACTTCTTAAAAGAAGCTGCCTACGTATCCCAAGAAAGTGGAATCAGGCCATAACATAGTTCGGGCTCGGTTTACTCTCGGGTATTAACACTCTCCTTTTGTGGTACCCTAACTTTTTCCTGAGCTTCCTTTTCAATTTTTAACCCAGCGAGCTTTTATTTTATCTTTATTTTTCTCTCAAGGGTAGTACTTTTTGAGCAGGTCAAGATTGACTGGAGTGGAAAATATATTTCCATCTAAATCCATGATGATTACAGCACCACTGGTCATAATAGTCATGATCAGAAACGGCCCGGACCAGTTTAGCTTGAACTTGCCCCTTGGGTTGAATATGGGGGCCCTAATTTTTTTAAGAACCAAGTCACCTTCTCTCAAGTCCTGGGTCTTGACCTTCTTGTTGAACGCATGAGCTATCCACATTTGGTATCCTTGCATGTGTAATAAAGCCTATAGTCTTCTTTCATCAAACAAGAGCAGCTCTTCCATCCAATTTCTCTACCATTCTGCCTTTGGCATACTGGCCTCAACCAGTACTCTTAGTAAAGGGATTTCCATCTAAATGGAAAGCACGACTTCCATCCCATACACTAAAGAATAAGGCGTGGTTCCTGCCGAAGCTCTAATCTATATCCTGTACCCCCATCGTGCAAATGGTAGGTGTTCTGGCCAATCTTTATGTGAGTTGATCATCTTTTGTAGAATCTTCTTGGCATTCTTGTTTGCTACTTCTGTGCCAAAAGTGTTTACTTTTGCTGACCAAACTGCATTTAGTTGCGAAAAACTCTAAACTTTTTCCAACCAAACTCATTGTAGTCGTGGAAAATTATACTTTCGCAGACCAAACTTTTTCTGGCAGCGGAAAACTATACTTTTGCTGACCAAAATTACTTTGGCCGTAGAAAACTCTATACTTTCACCGATAAAATGTATTTGGTCGCGGAAAACTTTATACTTTTTCCTACCAAACTATCTTTGGTCGCGAAAAATTGTACTTTTACAGACCATAATGTATTTGGTCGTGAAAAATCTACACTTTTGCTAACTAAACTGCATTTGGTCGTGGAAAGTCTATACTTTTACCAAACGAACATTAATTGGTTGGAAAAAATGGTCGATAAAAGTGTATTTTCTTGTAGTGTCGTACTAGAAAGCAATGGCTCCTTCTTCTTCGTCCTCGTCCTCATTCTTGTTTCGTCTTCGCTATTCGCATTGTAATTGGCCTCATCCTCGCCTTCCCTAGCTTCCTCAGCCTCTTCTTCTTCGTTACCCTGCCACTCTCTTGAAAAAAACCACGCTAAGGGGACAGCTTCAATCGGTTCTTGTTCCTTCACAGGCACTTCTTCTGGGTCTTCTTCTGGATCTAAATCCTCTGGGTCCTGCGCCTGCCATGGTTCTCCTACTGGTTCGGCGTTGGATGCCATCCTACTAAAAAGAGAAACTTAAGGTAAGAATTTTCAATTGTTAAAATTATAAGTGATAAGTTAATAATATAGACTTTCTATAGAGAATTTACGCTATAAAACTCATGGTCTCCCATAACCCTTGCCTGAAGGTTTACTAAACCTAAGCTCTGATACTAACTGTGACGCCCTGTCCTCTGGGCACGTCGGGACATACATAAATATAAATATAAGGATATACTAGCCATACATTCATATCTACATACGTTAATTATTACATCATAAACGAGTTCTAAACCATTCAAAATTACATAGCTATTACAGTTTCACCAAAAAATTTCAAAAATTTCGCTAGGCACGGAAAAAACTAAATATAAGAGCAAAAGTATAAATCTTAACTTTTCAGAATGCATCAGCGGGATCCATGTGCTCTTGGAACTCACCCAGTTCTTCCAACTCTTCTTCTCCCTCGGGGATGACTTCCACTAAGAACTCCTCCTCACCTATGGCACGAATGCCATGAGCCAAGGCCCAGAAATAAAACACTTTAACCTTCTAACTAATCTCACAGCACAAAATTCACAACACATACCATATAACACCCAATAAAATTTATAGTCAAGGAGACAGACAAATTTACGACAGGATAGCAGATATATCAATAAACATGTGCATATAAAATATCGTGTATGTAATGTAGATGCCCAACCCAACATGCACCCAAATTATAACAAAAATTTCACACCGAAAATCACCAGAGTAGACTTTTACGGGTATTTGATCATCAAAGCCATCATCGTGCCCCGTTACAAATAGTAATTGCATCGCCAGGCGTCATGCCACAGCTGTTTTACTCAATAGCAATAGCGTGGGGTCCACACCATACTCGAGGCCAACAATATTCAATAAACCATTTCAAACACCGGGGATGCACCCAAGGTGTATAAACCAAATTTGTAGCACCGGGGACGCACCTAGGGTGTACAAGGGGAATTCATCCCAAGCGGTTTGTCCCACATTAAGACTCGTGATGCCTTCGCTGGTGTCAACCCAAAAGTCCAAGCTATTGAAATCAGAATGCTAACGGCGAATCCATGGTGCCCAACAATATCCATAAACCATTTCAAACACCAGAAATACCAGAGGAGAATAGCTCAAGCATTCAATAAGAAGGTCAAGACCCAGGACCTTACAGAAGGAGATTTGGTTCTTAAGGAAATCAGAGCTCCTATATTTGACCCGAGAGGCAAGTTCAAGCCAAACTGGTCTGGACCGTTTCTCATCAAAATCATCATAACGGGTTGTGCAGTCATTATTATGGATTTCAATGGCAATGTGTTATCCACTCTAGTTATTCTCGATCAACTCAAAAAGTACTGTCCTTGACGTAAAAATAAAGATAAAAGAAAAGCTCGCTGAGTTAAAAACTAAAAAGGTAACTCAAGAAAAAGTTAAAGAAGCCCGTAAGGCCAAAAACTCGAAATGGCGACCTTGACAAAAGTTAGGGCACCACAAAAGGAGAGTGTTAATACCCGAGTGTAAACTAAGCCCGAACTACGTTATAGCCTGATTTCATCTTTTTGGGATACGTAGGCTGCTTCTTTTAAGAAATTCGGCTCCATTCTTTTCTCTTAACCATCTTTGAATCTAAGTAAGACCAGTGCAAAATTGTTTTTGAATTTTGATGACAAAGTCATTTAATAAAAAAAACTTTGGATAAATTTGAACCATCTTGAACATAAAGTGGGAGTTTTCATTACTTCGATACAAAATTACAAAGTTCTTGAAAGGAAGGGCACGTAAGTCCCAAACTCTACAAATAAAAAAAGAAAGCTGTGAAATTTTTCAAAACAAAGCAGAAGTTTTCTAGTCTTTCTCCTTTTCGCCGTTTGTTTCCCTTCGTCCTTATCCTTCTTCTCCCTATCCTCAGCAGCCATGTCTTGTACTCAGCAGAAAGCTCAGGACATTGCAGCTCCCGCATTTTCATACGTGAACGAGAAGGCCAGGCATCCTGATATAGTGTTAGAAATGGAGCCCGCAGCACAGATGAAAAAAAATGTCCTCAAATACTGGGAAAGATGATCTGACTTTGCCCAAACTGTCGTATGATCCTCTGAGGGTAATAGAAGGTAGTCTGACGAAGACCAATCAGCAAAACGCCAGGGTGATCCATAGTAGTTAGAGTCATGGCAAGGATCCACCACTAGGGGCACTACCAGGTGATATCGGGGCCAGTCAGGGATGAGAGGTACTATCGCCAGGCTGCCTCAGTGTCGCATATCTGATAACAGGGGTGATAAAGGAAAGCTGCAGCACTGTGCCTATTGGTAGGTGGTTTCTGTACAAGATTTACCTTCTCCATCAGCCTAATCTGTAGAAAAAGTTAAAACAGTAGGAGAAACGCTTTGCAGTGTAACGGAGAGTTTGGTGAAGAGTAAAAATGATGAGCTTACTTGAAGAAGTAAAGGGATTCCAGCAAAGGTGGTGGTCTCACCACGATAAACAGCATCTAAACCCAGTAGTGTCTCGGATAAAATAAGCGACATGAAGCCTCTCCCCATCCACATCTGACCAGCAATGTCAACCAAGGCGCAACTAACCTGCCCATTAGAGGGGACAAGAAGATACTAGGCAAGAAGACATAAGCAAAGAGCATAACGTCGCCGCAGCTAAAAGTTGAGATCACTAAGGTCACCGACAGCACGAAATCTGTTAATGATCCAGGGTATGTCAAGACAGTCATCCTATGTCAAAGAGAGGCCTCCATCCTAGATAGGCCACAAAGCTGTATCACCTGTTGTCGAGTCGAGAGAAAGAAAGTGGGAACGGCAACGGAGCTATGTGGAGCTAAATCCAAAATAGCAGCGAACTCCTCCGCAGTGGGACATAGTTCTTCAAGGCTAAATTGAAAGACGTGAGACTACGGATCCCACAGTTGTGCAATTGTTGACAGTAAAGGTTTGTTAATCTTCACGGTCCTCAGTGAGAAAAGGGCATTAAGGCCAAAAGGGGGAAAGTTTAAACGCTCGATATGGGAGAATGCCTCCTTTCATGCAGAAAGAGAAGAAGCCATCTGAGTCTGAATAACAAAAAATGGGGCCTTTAGGGCTATTTTTGTAAGGCAAAAAAGGGCAAAAAATCAAAAATTTCAAGAAAAGGCACGTTCAATGTGGCGACTGCCACCTTGGAGCTCGTGACCGCCAACTCTAAATAGCATGGTACAGTGACATCAACCCTTTGACCAGGCGACCGCCATGTTGTAACTAGCGACCGCCATGTAAGCATTTGTGGAAAATGGCGACTGCCATGTTAAAAAGTGGCAAGCATGTATTAGTTTGTGGTTTCCGCATTCTTTGTAAGTCTTGACATCTCTATTGCGTATCCAAGACAATTTAAACAGCAAACAAAAAGAAAGATGAACATGTGAAGTAATAAATGGCACGAAGGCCCAAAACGCATCAAAAAGTAGCAAGGTATATCAAAATGTAAACTGGGACACCCAGGCCCAATAAGTAATGACAGGGGCACGTAAGCCCATAAAAAGTAAATGAAAATATAAAAGTAACTAGGGAGGGGGGGCTCTCTCTCTCAAGAATGTCTCTGGCGGACCCGGCGAGAAGAGAGACGAACCTCGTCCGAGCTAATCTCCTCGAAGAGCCTCTCAATGTCATCATCGCTACCACTGCCAGAAGTAGAAGATACGGCCCTAGAACGACTCCAGCGGAAGAGACGGACCCTCTGGAGCGGGCTCAAGAAGATGCTTGGGAACGACGACCTCGAGCAGGGGCAGGTGAAGGAGGAAGAGCACGCGGTGGTACTATGCCAGCAGCTGGTACCGGAGGCTATCAGAAGAAAACAAGGATCAGAACAGAGCGTAGGAAAAGTGCAGAAAGGTTAAAAGGGGTTGTGAGGACACTTACTATAGTCGCTAGAGTAAAAGTAATACCGACCGCTCGGACAGTGGCATTAACCTGACGAACCAGTGCTCTCTTACCTGTAAAGACCAGCAATAGATGATCTATCCACGCCTAATTAACCTACAGAAAGAAAGTGAGGAAGTGTAAGTAAAACAAAGAAAGTAACCAAATGAATGGAGAAAGGACAAAGACAAACCTGACTGAGCTCAGCCCTGAACTCAGGTGCTGGCGGAACAGGAACCGACAAAGGGAGGGGGTAGCCATATACTACTGTCTGGATCTCTTATGGAATCTCTAAACCCCGCATCCCGCCAGCAGCATCACCAGCGGCAGCAACTCCAGCAGCACTGACATCAGCATCCTCCGGTGCCTGTCCCCTCCTCCTACCACTAGGGGCCGCTGGACTAGGACCTAGTGGTCCTAACATATGAGCCCAGGCCCAGGCTGTCTAGTCCCCCTCTGGTACCAGCAGCTCCGCAGCATGCATCCCCACCAGCTCCAAAAGAAGATCTACCCGGCTCAGGTGATCGGTCCGACACATACAGGCTAGAGGGACCACTAGGATCCGGAAGTGATCCAGGCCGAGCGACTGGCGAACCACTCGCTCTTCTAGATATTACTCCCGTTCAAATGGACCCTCTAGTAGGATCTACCTAGAAGCGATATCCCGGTTGTGCATCAGGTTTGTGCCAGCCCGATCCTGTTCTCCCTGCCAGACATCCTAGTAAACCTGAAGAGTACGGTGAATAGTGCAGTATACAGTACTCAGTAAATGTAGTGCAGTATAATGATCAGTGAACAGAATACAGTGATTAGTGTACAGAGCAGGAAAGAACAAAAATAGTACAGTTTAGTACAGTATGATATAGAGAATAGCAAAAATGATACCTAGTCAAGGGTCAGTCGGTCCAATGAAACTCAAAAGCGATCAATGTCCTTCCATCCAGCCTTCTTCCTCTTCATCCCACGGGACCATCGGGCTGCACGGGGAATGACCAGAGGGTCTGCCGCCGAGTTCGTCGGGACATGAAGCCCGGGAACTCATAGGTCCACAGTTGCAAAGAAAAGATGTCAGCAAGAAGATGATGGATAATAAAGAACATAAATAAATGAAAAAGTACAAAAGTTAAATCATACCTCTCAGACCCTCTAGTATCCCCCGATGCTGAGCTCTTTAAGGAACCGAGTGGGAGTCCTCATAAAGCTGTAGAGAGTAGTGAGGGCAGCTCCTCCCCAGTCGAATGAAGCAACCCGATCCAGATGAGCCATGGCGCCCAAGTAATGCAGATGAACGGTATTCTCCTTGATCGAAAACAAGGAGGTACCAAACATATACATCAAAAATCCTCGGGCGACCCACTCAAAGTGGCGAGGCTCGGTGCACTGGAAATGACAAAAATGATCGAAGAACCATGTATATCTGACACGATCTCTATCCATCTGTGCTGGAATGGCCCCGAGAAAGTACAATAGAGCGTCAATCAAATGGACAATAGACGGATCAAACGGAATAGGTGCTCCTCCAACACGGATACCGGTGATCAATGAAAAGTCAAGAGGCATTAGAGTGGCCTCAAATGTGGTAAAATAAAAGGTGTCGGTGGTATCCCACCACCACTCAAACAGGGCTGTCAGTCAGACCTGGTCATTGCTCATTCTACCAAACAAGGGCATGAAGCGAGGAAAACTATAGGCATCAATATAAGCCCGGCTGGGAGCAGGATGGGCATCATACTACTCCAAGACCTCTCTAGAGGCAGAACCTCCGAAGCCACGAACATAGCAACCAGCCTGAAAAGGAGAAGACAAATAGAAGATATATAAAGAGAAGATTAAACACAACAAATAATCAAAATCAATAAAAAAATCCTAGGTTCGTGTGTAAGTGACCACCCTTCGGTGTTTTCAAGCCCTAGAAAACTAGGCACCCTAATCCTAGGTTCGTGTGTAAGTGACAACCCTTCGGTCCTCTCTAAACCCTAATAAATCAGGCAAGCCTTCTTATTATAGGTTCGTGTGTAAGTGACGACTCTTTGATTTTTTCACGTCCTAGTAAAAGACTAGGAACCCTAAAGTCCTGGCACGCCAGACTCTATCATTTTGAAGATACCCATTCTTTCTAAAAATAATAATAAAAAAAGAAAAAAAATAAAAAAAAATAAATAATTGATAATAAAATATAAAATATAAAAATAAATAAAAAAAATCATCCTAAAAATTTTCAAGATTTTCTTAAAATTTTCCTAAGTTTTTCTTAAAATTTTCTATGATTTTTCAAGATTTTTCTTAAAATTTTCTAAAAATTCTGGTAGGATTTTTCAAAAATCTTCCTTAAAGTTTCTAAAATTTCTAAAATTTTCTAAAATTTTTTAAAAATTCTTCAGAATTTGTCCTAAATTTGCCCCAATTTTCTAAGATTCTTTCCAAACTTTTTCTAAGGATTCTCAAAAATTTTCCTAATTTTCTAGATTTTCGAAAAATACCCCTTAGATTTCTAGAATTTGAAATTTTGCTTTGTTTATAAATTTTTGACAAAATTGCCTCTAATTTTAGGATTTTTGATACAAATTTTCCCTTTAGTTTTCATGCCCCCAAAAATAAAAACAAAAACAAAAATAAAAATCCCCCCCGTTAATCTTTATGTTTTTCCTAAAAAAAAAATTCAAGCATTTTATTTTGTGATTTTCACTAAAATAAGTGCACCTTTCGTTATTTGTTCAAAAGTCCTAAATGTTCCTACTGTTTTAATCTCCATTGTATGGGTACCTAAGCTAAGATCTCAAACAAGTCACACAAACAATCATTTATCATCCGTGCCATCATCAAAATAAATCATTCTTCACCATAATCAAATCATATCATTATCATATGGGGGATCCTAGGCATGCACCTACGTTTGATATATCATGCTTTGGTATTTAAAACAGTAAAGTTTGGAAAACTTAACGATAGGCGCTGGCGAGAAGTATGGTGGTCAGGCTCCCGCAAAAGAACGTCAGCAGCAACCGCGTCAGTGGGAGGCTCATAGCGTCTCATCCCACGTGAAACTACGCAATGGGGTAGTGGAGCATATATATGCGGGTCGAAAGGCGCCGAATGACCCTCTCCAGCATCAGGGTCAAAGAAATCGGCCACAGCGGCCTCAGCAGCAGCATCAGCAGCTGCCCGTGCCTTCTTAGCAGCCCAGTAAGAGGCACGCTCCGCCTCGAGAACAAGAGCATCCATCGCAGCTGCGGGCTGCGTGGATGTGACTCCACCAGCGGAAAGACTGGAGATCGTACCTCTCAGAGTCCCCGTGGAAGAACTCCCAACAACGGAAGGGCCCCAGCGCGCCCATAAATCATCGTCTCCCTAGCCCGGACCTGCCATGAAAAGGAATGGAATCACGAATAATAGTGTGAACATCGTGTGTCAAGAGGAGTACTCGCAGAAGCAAGGAAAAAGAACACGAAAGTTGAAGAACAAAGGAGAAGCAAAGGAAAGTTGAGAGAGTTGAGAGAGTTGAGAGTGCTGAGGGGTTAGAGAGAGAGTAGAGGTAAAAGTGAGCATGGTCCATAGGCCCTAGAAAGCCTTGTACGCGTCTCATAGTGGTGGTCGCCATGTTTGATGTGAGCGACCGCCAGGATAATCAAGAGGTACTCGGCGACCGCTAACTCAAAAGGATTTTTTTTCGGCAGCCGCCATGTCAGAGGGGTTCTGTCTAAGCGATCGCAAGGTTGTTAAAGGGTCACGTCACGTCAGTGACCCATTATGGTGTTTTGGGGATCTTAAGGGGCCGTTTGGGCATTTTTTATTTATTATTATTATTATATGTATGTTTATTCTATTTTCTTGTAGTATGCTTTTATTACAGGTGTTTTGTTTTCTTTTTGTGTACACCTTATTAGCAAAAATTATCTTTAAAAAAATACATAAATAATTTTCTTTATTGTGTGTTATTTGTGCATATTGACTTCGTGCGTTATTTTTGTGTGCATTTTCAAAAATATTTTGTTAGCAAATATAATAATAATTTTAAAACCTTGTGTATGATTTCCTTAAATCTTATTTTTGCTACTCCAACTTTTTGCGATGATTTCCTTCCGATAAATTTAATTTTAAGCCGTAACTTGACTTTTAATTATTTTCATCTCGTACCTCATTTCCAATTTTTAAGTCTTAACTCAACCTATTAATTCCTGGTTATCCTTCCGATAAATCTAATTTTAAGCCGTAACTTGGTTTTTAATTATTTTTTATCTCGTGCCTCATTATAAATTTTTAGGTCTTAACTCTACCGATAAATCTAAGTTTAAGCCGTAACTTAGCTTTTAATTATTTTCTTAACTCGACCTATTAGTTTGATGATTTCCTCATCGGTCCTTCTTATGACCCAAAACTGACTCATCGGTCCTCCTCATTACATTAAACTGACTCCTTGGTCCTCGTCATGATCCTAAACTGACTCATCGGTCCACCTCATGACCTTAAACGGACTCTTTGGTCCTCCTTATGACCCTAAACTGACTCATCGGTCCACCTCATGACCCTAAACTAACCCATTAGTCCTCCACATTATCCTAAACTGACTCCTCGGCCCTCCTCATGACCTTAAATTGACTCATCGGTCCTCCTCATAACCCTCAACTGACTCATCGGTCCTCCTCATGATTCTAAACTGACTCCTCGATCCTCCTTATGACCTTAAACTGACTCTTCAGTCCTCCCTATGAGCCTAAACTGACTCGTTGGTCCTCCTCATTACCCTAAACTGACTCGTCGGTCCTCTTCATGACCTTAAACTGACTCATCGGTCCTCCTCATGACCCTAAACTGACTCATCGGTCCTTTTCATGACCTTAAACTGACTCATCGGTCCTACTCATGACCTTAAACTGACTCCTCGATCCTCCTCATGACCCTAAACTGACTCGTCGGTCCTTCTCATGACCTTAAACTGACTCATCGGTGCTTTTCATGATCTTAAACTCACTCATCGGTCCTCCTCATGATCTTAAACTGACTCGTCGGTCCTCCTTATGACCCTAAATTGACTAATCGATCCTCCTCATGACCCTAAACTAACTCATCGGTTCTCCTCATAACCTTAAAACTAGCCCACATTGCATTACATTATACTTGTCATGCATTATTTCTGCATTTTGCCCCATAAACTGCGTTCTGGTCTAATCCATAGCAAAGTGGGTACGTAGGCAGCTCGATGAAAATTTGAGTACGACCAACATCATATGCATGCTTGTGTGCTTGTGACAAAAGATTGATGGCTTGGTCAAATGGTTGTTGTCTCTGAATCTTTGATATAACATGAATTACGCGTTGCTATGCAAGTTATATTAAAGAGAGGCAACTGTAAATACCCCAATTTGACCCCGCCTAATCTTAGGAGAATCCGATAATGAAAACAGTTGGAATGGCGCCTCATTCGATCCTTGAAAAGTGATCCAAGCTCGGTAGTCAATCCTGGAACCTTCAGACAAAATAAATTTTTTGAACCATCAAAACTTGCTGCCCAAGTAAGGCGACCGCTATGTTCATTGTGGCGACTGCCAATAGATTCTCTTGGAAACCCTAGCCAAAAGTGACAACCGCCACCTCTAACCCAGCGACTGCCAAGTGGTATTATGGCGACCGCCATAGAACTTTGTGGAACCCTTCAAAAACATGGCGACCACCGACTTACATTATGGCGACCGCCAACTCCAATTGGCCTGACATGCCCTAAAACGTGGCAACGCCTCATTGGTTGACGAACTCTATAAATACCGTACCTCTTGTACGTTTTCGAGGACAAAAAATTAGTGAGAGGTTTAGTGAGAGAAGCTCTGCCAAGTTGCAGAGCAATTTCGAGTCTCGACGCTGAAGCCCTGTCAAAATACCGAGATCCTAACCTACCAACACCTACATTGAAGCCTTATTTGGATCACCGCCCGAGGATTAGACTACCGAGGCACATTCCCCAACTTGAGGATTCTCCGGTAATCTAGGTACCTTGTTTGGATCCCCAATCCTTCTAACTCCATTTTCTCTCTTTTAGAGTGATCAGGTTAAATTCAATTTCAATTCATGCATTTCCTTTATTTATGTAGTTAAACTTGTTTATTGATCATATTGCCTCATTTAACTTAATCACTTTAATTAATTTCTTAGTTTACACATTCACACAAATCACATTGTCTTTTTTTTTCTTTAATTCACTAATCAAATTAGTGCTAACATAACGTGACGGTACGACTAAACAATGTCGATATCATTGTAATACAAGCACTTACATAAAAATGGTTGCAATTGTTAATATTGTACCCATTTAATACTAATCCTCATTTTAATGTTAATTTAATGTTTCTTTTGCTAATGTCTTATTCTTTTTTTTTCTTTTAATATTAGTTAACCTTTAATCTAATGCTAATATTCATTTTCTTTTCTATTTTCCTACAATATAGCTTCATCTCTTTTTTAATATCTCTTTTCTTTTTTTCTTTTTTTAATGCTAATGTCCCATTTTACTTTCTTTTCTTTTCTTCTAATATTAGTTTAAGGTTCCTTCAATATCATTATTATAATGCTCTTCTCCTAGTGTTCATTTTCTTTTCTTTTAATTAGTCTAACTTTCTTTTAATAACATTCTATTTTCTTTTCTTGTACTTTTGATTTAATGCTCTTTTTCTTTTACTAGCATTAATTTAATTTTTTTTTTCTAGCTTTCATCTTCAAATTTCATTTTCTTTTCTTTTAACATTAGTGTAATTGTCCTTCCTAGTATTTTACTCTCTTTTTTTTTATTATTATTAACTTTATCTTTCCTTTCTTATGTTCTTTTCTTTTCTTTTTAATGTTGGTATTATTTTTCTTCATTTTGTTAAACCTAAAAATTATAAAAAGTCTTTTAAAATAGTTTTTCACCTTTTAGTATAATGTTCTTCTCTTTTGTTTTTTGTTTTCTTTTAAAAATGTAAATAGTTAGAATTTCCTTTCTTAGTATAACATTTTTTAAAACTCTTTTCATAAGTTTATTTTATAAACCTTCTTTTAAGATCCTTTTTATGCATCTTCTATTTAGTATTTCTCATTTCTCCTACCAATTCACCATGATAGTGTTAGTGCATGTTTTAGTTCCTTTATTTGAAAACATGTTTAGGATAGTTTAATTTATCTTTTGTAGTAAATTCATGTTTAGGTAATTTTAACAGCTTCCATCGTGTTTTACTCTTTTATTCAAGTTTTGATAGTTTAGTTCATTTTAATAAAATTGTATGTGGGTGTGTTTCATGTATCCTTTAGTTAAAAATTGCATGCCGTAGGACTTAAAATTTTATTCCTTTATTTGTTCTAATTTGGAGTGCTATGTACATATGTTATATACTTTTCATATTCAATTTTGAATGTTTCCTCTTTGCCTCAACTTTCTTTACTTGCATGCATTTAAGAAATCTTATTAAAGAACCAATGATGATTAGTAGAGGCCAACCTGTGGTTGAGCGAATTGGGTGCCTAAACCTTTTACGATATGTACCTTAGTCCACGAACCCTCACTTCAAGAATAATGGCGTTTGGCGACAAAATCTAGCGATAAAAATAAATTTCGTCATTATTGGTAAGTCAAAGGCAAGAAAATTCATATTTTGTCGCAAATTCTGTTGCATTTTCACCAAGGCCAAAATATTCGTCGCTAATGGTCTTATTTTGTCTCCAAAGAAAAGATTTTTGGTGAGAAAAATACTTTTCATCGCAAATTGCATTATGTTTTCTACGACGTTATAGTTTCGCTGCTAATGACATAAAATAAAATTAGCGGTAAGCATCTTTTAGTTCCCACCATTTTTCTTCTTAAGCGACAAAAATTAATTTCATCATTAAAACATCTTATAATAAAATTACCTAGTTTATTGTTAACAAATTAATTATGTTCAACTGCTCTCAACTTGCTCATACAAGTATATACAAATTAAAATTTAAAGTATATTTTTAGAAATAAGATTTTAAGTTTTGAAGATTTATACTTATATATTTATATTTTTAAAATTTTATTATTTTATACGTATAATTATAAATTTAATTAGTTAGATCGTAAAAATATAAAAATAAAAATAAAAATGATATATTTTAAAAGGTATAAATTTTCATAAGTAATTTATCTTTTAAATTTTTATAAATTTTAAAAGATAAATTATTGTTAAAATATTCAATAATGATCTAAAAATGAATGTGTGTTTTAGAATTTTGTATTATTCCTTTAGCATGTGACACTACTATAATAGTGGTTGAAGATCACTTAAAAAAATCTCACTTTTTAAAAAAATATGATTAA
>JAOTRH010448853.1:0-31009 GCA_034768845.1 Heliamphora exappendiculata | reverse complement strand
GGAGGGTTTGAGTGAGGGTTGCAAACGACAATTTTGAGGGCGATTTTGAGGTGTGCAGTGAGTTTGAGGGTGATTTTGAGATGAAACGGCGATTTTTTGTTAAATTAAATGATAATTTAATAGTTCGAGTCTGTTTGATATTAAAATTAAAATTGAGAGAGTGTTACTGTAATTTTTAAAACTAAATAAATTTTTTTATTTTTATCAAAAATTTTAAAAAATTTCAGTGTAATTTACCCTTAAAAATTTGTTTTAAGTCAATTTTACTCGACCCAATTATTATTAATTGAGTTTAGGGATTATGGATGTACAATCTAATTTATATGTAATTGGACTAAAACATCTTCCTTGATTTGGTTGAATCATCTATTTCCAATCATTTCCCATCATATCTCATGGATAAAAGCGCCTTTGTTGTAAGCAGATCACCACAGGGTACTATAAATCTAAAATTATTTTACTTAAAATTTCAAAATTTAACTATAATATTTTATTATATTAAACTCATTAAGTAAGTAAATTTTTTTAAAAATTGAGTTAATTAAATATTATTAGTCATATAATATAAATATATTTATTTAATGATTTATTTTTAAAATATTATAAATTAATTAATTTGGACTCACAGCATGAGATGCTGTGAGTCCAAAATTATTTGACTTAGATTATAAGATTTAATTAGAATCGTTCATTATGTTGAACTCATCGAGTAAAATTTTTTTATAAAAATTCAAATCAATCAAATATTATTAGTCATATAATACAGATACATTTTTTTAACAATTTATTCTCAAAATATTATAAGTTAATTAATTTGGAATCTCAACAAGATGTGCTGTGAGCCCAACATTGTTTTACTCATGATTTTAAGTTTTAATCAGAATCGTTCAATATATTAAACTTATCAAGTAGATGATTTTTATAAAAAATTCAGCTCAATCAAACATTATTAGCCATATGATACGAATACATTTGTTTGATAATTTATTCTCAAAATATTATAAGTTAATTATTTTTTTAAAACAAACATATTCTGATTAGATATATAATGATTGCCGATTAATTTATTTATTTTTTATAGAAATTACTTACTCAATAAATTTAACATAACGATTATTTCAATTAAATTATAGAATTGTAGGTAAAATAATTTTGGACTCCCAGCACCCTTCTTGTGAGCTACAAACAGCACGTACCCTCTCCCTGTCTCACGGCTATCCTTATCGATTTGCTTAAATTCTCTATTTTCCTAATTGCTAGAATAGGACAAATTTTGTGTCATTTGACTTAAAATTTGAAATTTTTTTAAAAAATCGACTTAAGAGTTGAGTTACTAATTATAAATAACGAAAGTAGTGTTTTGTATTATTGAAATTAGTAACTTATAATTTAAAATTTGTAATAGAAGTTGTGAGCATTTTGTAAAGATTGTAACTTGTAACTGAAATAAAATAAAAATAGTTATAAATTGAAGTAGAAATTATTAGTATTTAAAAAAAAAGTTATAAATTGTAATAGCAAGAAGCTAAAATGAATTAATAATATTCACTTTTTTATTAATTTAAATTGTGAATATTCAAGGGGGGACGTATTTAATTCGGCCCGGCCCACTAAAGACCCAACAAAGTCTAGGGCGAAAAACCAAAAATATGATCTGAAAACTAGAATCGTACAACATTAAATGAGATTAGACCGACACCGTATAGTATTCAATGTGATTCGACTGAAAGATATCTATCATCGAGTGTGATTTGACTAGGGTCTTATGGTTATTATTGAAGGAATTCAAGCCTATGTGAAGACATTTATGGTGACTTAATTGAATTTAGTCCGGAGTGCCTGACAACGTCATTTGCAAGGCGGGTCTAGCACATTCTTTTTATAGGGTGGCCTATGAGAAGACCTGATCATCATGAGACCTAAGGAGAAGGTACATTCTTCTCGTGTATAAAGGGGTGGCTCACAAGAGCCAAATGTATGCACAATCTAATATTTAGAGAAAAAACTCTGTAAATTTGTTCTCTCTATTTTTTTTCCTTGAAAAAAGTTCTAACTTTGTCATCAGAGTAGCCTCTAGTGAATCATCACCGGCCAGCTTACGTTTGCTTCCTTTTGCAGTTTTTTGTTCATTGGTGAGTTCGTTCGGGCAGGTTGGATCTAATCGTTTTTATAAATTGATTCTACGGTTCAATCCCGTACAGATATCATTCTTAAATATATGATGAGGGTGTTTAGCCAAGCTAATACTAGTAGTTTTTA
This sequence comes from Heliamphora exappendiculata, assembly GCA_034768845.1. Taxonomy (NCBI): domain Eukaryota; kingdom Viridiplantae; phylum Streptophyta; class Magnoliopsida; order Ericales; family Sarraceniaceae; genus Heliamphora; species Heliamphora exappendiculata. Next base: position 28,750 of record JAOTRH010448853.1, on the reverse strand, counting down.
ACTTTCTACTATAAATTTTAGTTATAAATTACAAAATCTTTTAAACATTCATAACTTATACTACAACTTATAATTAATTTTTTTTCTATTTCAACTATATGCTACAATCTTTATTAAATACTCATAATTTCTGTTTCAAGTTATAATCTATAAATTATTAGTTTCAGCAATGCCAAAAACTACCGAAGCACTCCACAATTTAAAGTAATAAAAAGAATGGGTATTGTTTCTAACCTTTTTAGGTAAGTAACCAAACAAAATCCGTCTAGAAGGTTTTGCTAATTTCCTATCAACCTTCAAGAATTTTTAGCAAAACAAACAACAATTGTGGTATGAAATTAAAATTGCAATATGGACAGGAAAGGCCATGAGAGAGAGAGAGAGAGAGAGAGAGATAGAGAGAGAGAGAGAGAGAGAGAGAGATAAGATTAAGTTTTTTGCTCATTGCATGTTCATAATTTGCAAATTAGCTGATTTATGGTTTAACATTAATCAACTCCTGATTTATATTAGAAAAATGGCAAAAGCCAAACTTCAATTTAGACTAAAAAAAAAAAAAAAAAGCTTGATTATGGATTAGTCCAAAACGCGCAGGTTCTTCTATGGCGGTGATAAGTAGTTTTTGTTGCACAACTCCGAGCATGACCCAACGCAGCTTTCCACTTTCTCTTCACCTGCAAAATCAAAACATATGAAAAATCTTTGACAACATAAAGATATTGATTTATAATTTTTTTTATATTATATTATAAAGCCAACACCTCCTTTAGAGATAATTTAATTGGGATAGCTTTTAAGTCCAATTTTTTATCAAAAAAAATTGTTGCACCGTTTGAATTAGAAAAAAACGAAAAATTGGTGAACAATTCAATTTATTGGCCATTCACTATTTTTTATTCAGCATTAAGATTTTTTTAATGAGTAAGATCCATCTTAATAAAAGTTTTAATGCGTAAGATCTTTTTGAAACAATAATACTCTAAAACAGATAAATTTATCTGCATTTTTTTAAAATATGTATAAAAAATACAGATAAATTTATCTATTTGCATTATCTATGCTGATATACAAACAAATAAATTTATCTGTTAGGCATAAATAAGCAAATAAATAAATTTATCTGTTTGCATTATCTGTGTTGATATGCAAACAGATGAATTTATTTGTTAGATATAAATGTGCAAACAGATAAATTAATCTATTTGTTATGCAAAACAGATAAATTTATCTGTTTGGATATCAACACAGATAAATTGAATGACGAATAAACTGAATAGGTGCACTAACACACAATGCACATTAACAAAAATAATAGAAAAACGCATCACAAAATTTGAACCCAAAACCTCGTGGAATCAGCGTTTTGATATCATGTTAAGTCACAAATTATCTCAAAAGTTTAAGTTATAAAAAAATAGGTCCAACAATATATATCAAACTAGAGAGAGACCCTATTTCATACATGAAATGACGAACAAACTGAATAGGTGCACTAACATACAATGCACATTAACAAAAATAGCAGGAAAATACATCTCTATCTCACACGTGAAATGACGAACAAACTGAATAGGTACACAAACAAACTGAATAGGTACACAAACAAACTGAATAGGTGTACTAACATACAATACACATTAACAAAAATAATAGGAAAACGCATCCCTATCTCACACGTGAAATGACGAACAAACTGAATAGGGAAAACACATCCCTATCTCACACGTGGAATGACGAACAAACTGAATAGGTGCACTAGCACACAATGCACATTAACAAAAATAATAGAAAAACACATCTCAAGACTTGAACTCAAAATCTCGTGGTATCAGCGTTTTGATATCATGTTAAATTACCAATTATCTCAAAAGTTTAACCTATGAAAAAATAGGTCCAACAATATATATCAAACTAGAGAGAGAGAGAGAGAGAGAGAGAGAGATTGATTTACCAGGATCTTCATCTGTGCTTATGTCTACACAAGAGGCGGAGGCACACCCTAGCTTGCAGAAGTCATGCCCGGAATATCGAATGCCCTCCAGAGGGGAGTGGGAAAGGATGCATTTTCGCAGGCATTTGAAACCACAAGTCCTGACGGAGTGCGGCGGTTTGACCATGCAAAAGACGAGGCACTTGGCGTAGCAGCCCCGGAAGGACGCGGCGGCGGGCTGCCCCACCAGCATCGCCATAACCAGAACCACCACCGCCCCAACTGCTCTAACTTTTCCTCCCTTATCCATTTTTAAACTATATCTCTACTATCAAGTATATATATATAAGAACACAAACTGACTGATATTGCTTGCACGAGTAGAATGGTCCTAGTCCAAGTAGAGCTTATATAGGTACGTGGAAATGGATATGTATAGTATATGCACTTAATTACATGATTTGAAGGACCTTAAATTAATTAATCCCAGTAATTAAAAGTGTATCTTTTCTATCTAAAAGGAGAAATTGGCATGTGACTATTTGTTTTCTCATTTTTCTCATTATTTTGGTAAGAAAGTTAGGCCCCATTTGGACATTTATTGAGTCCGGTGGCATAAAAAAAGGGCTTATTAATTTGGTATTTGTGGGTTTTTTTTTTTAAAGAAAAAACGGTCGCTGATATCACAAACATGGTTACAGATCATAATATGAAAAACAATGCCTTTAACAAAAAAGAAAATCAGACTCCCTTTTCAAAAATTCATTACCATCCCAAATAATCTTCAAAAGTAGTGTTTGATATTATTAAAATTAGTAATTTATAGATTATAAATTATAATAGAAGTTATAAATATTTGGTAAAAATTACAATTTGTAACTAAAAAAAAATAAGTTTAATTTGTAGCAATAATTATGAATATTTAGAATAAATTATAATTTATAATTAAAATCAATATAAATAACTCTGCCAAACGTTTCAAAAGTCATATAAAATAAAGGCACATAAGACATTTCAACAGTGAGGGGAAATGACTATTGAAATCCTAAATAAATTAATAGTGCAAAAATTAGATTCTTCCAAAAAATTTAGTTTTTAAAGTTTTACGATTATGTTTTAAAAAAAATTAAAAAATAACTTTTTAGACATTCTAAATGAGAATTTAAAATATTGGTAAAAATAGGTTAAGCGAACATCTACAAACTTTTTTTTTAAAAGTTAAACATCATGAACTTCTATATATTTTTTGACTCATTCAATGTTTTTCTCAAAGTGGGGAAATTGACTAATATGTGAAGTATCTTGAAAGTTGTTCAGAAGAGGGCTTTATTGGAATGAAGAGAATATCTATAGGAAAGTTCTGCATCCCAAATTTGCCATTAGACATGAAAAATAAAATATAAACAATTTAAGAAAAATAATTAAAAAATAATTTTTGCACTCCTGGCCCTTTTAATCAAATACACTTTCATTTATTTATTTTTTATTTGGTAAAGTTACACAAAAACCTTTCAATCTTTCTCATATTACTTTTTCACGATGAACAAACATTGAAGGTTGTTTGTGTAACTTTACTAAGTAGTGCTTGGTATTACTGAAACTAGCAACTTATAGATGGTAGAAAAAGCTACGAGTATTTGATAAAAATTATAATTTATAGTTAAAATAGAATAAAAAGTAATAATAAATTGTAGCAGAAGTTGTAGTTGTTTGAAAAAACTAATAGATTATAGTTAAAATTAATAACAAAAAGTTAAAAATTAATAGCAGTTGTATTGCCAAACACCTCCTAAATAAGGACATAAAAAAGATGTATTTGACTAAAAAAAGTACTAAAATCAATTTTTAAAATAAATTTAGACCTTAATTTATACATTGTTGAATCCTCTATTCCGTTCATTTTTCATCATATCTCATGCTCTCTTCATACATTTTTGAAGTATTATTTTCGATAATCAAAAAGCGAAAGTTGTGTGCCAAACGAATTATCTCATCTCGAGGGAGGGGGGAACTAAGTCTATGTTTGGGGTGACTTTTGCTAAACCGGCCTTTTTTCTTATTTTCAGTACTTTTAAAATTTTTGGTTTAATTTTTTTAATTCCTTTTTATTTCATCTAAAAACGAAGCTCGTTCAGGCTAAAGTTGAAAAATAAATTATTAGAAACAAAAAAAAATCACTTAAAGGTCTTAATGAGTTTTTTTGTGAATTTTTTTCCATCTTATTTAAACTTTTTCAAAAAATTGACCTAAATTTTTTGCAGATTGTATACCTCATGGTGAAAGAAATTTGAAATATTGTTCTCTAAAGAAGGAAAATTTTTTATAAAAAAGGCTATTTCTCCAAACGAGGGTAAAAGCTGATTTGCTGAATTGCAGAAATATCATATCTTGCTATATAGATCGATTCTTTCCTCATGAACCCTTGTAATTACTAATTAGAATGAAAAATTAGTAAGTTATCCAAAAAGAAGCATTGTTCTGCAGCAATTTGCGAAGTTATATCTAAATGCATACAAAATTATATTTATTTGTCTTAATTATAGGATCAAACTTAACTAAAAAGTTGTTCAATCTTCACTTGCCATCTATATATATTATGGGACCGTTTGGCTAGCTAGGCTTTTTGGATAAAAATGTAAAAAAGAAAAACCAACATAATCTGTTTGATAAAAAAGCAAAAAAACCTTTAAAAAAACTAAAAAATCAAATCAAAATACTAATCCATTTATTATTCTTTTCAAACTCCCACTATTTTTAATTTTTAAATTATAATTTAAGGGGATGGGTCGAAGCCCAAACCTGAGGAATAGGCCAAAGCCCAAACTCGAGTGTTGAAGGCCCAGAAAAAGCCGTTTAGGCGAAACGATTTCGGACCAGCAGGGGGACTGTAGTGGGCCGGCCGATCTAGCGGAAGAGTCAAAGGTTCACCACGGTTCGGCCCTGAGTCACATTAATGCTCTGATAATGCATTGAATGTGATTTGACCGTGGTTACAGTAACATTAAATACGACTAGACCGGGCGCACCTGTCAACAAGTGCCCTATAACCTCAATGAAAGCATCTAGTGAGAGGAGATCGGCCCATAGAACGGCCGAGCTAATATCTTTTATGACGATGTGACCGTGGATGGATAGTCATCATTGTTAGGTGGCAGAGCAGGTTTCAAATGACGTTTGGTAGGAGAAGTAATCATGAGATAGAAGGAAAGAGACTTAAGTACTCACGCACTATAAAGAGAAGAAGGGAGTCAACTACAAAGTAAGTGGAACATTGAGACTTAGTATTTTCCTCCTTAAAATCCTTCCTAATTGGACCGTCGGAGTGGCAGCCGACGAAACGCCGCTGGATAGTTCACGTGTATTGGTTTTGTAGGTGAGCCAGCGGGCGGACGCGGTTGAGCTGAGTTCACCCCATCAAACAAATATAATTTACGGGGCATCTCTGTACAATAATAATATTCTTCATTCATAACTTTTTTTTGATACATTAGAGGCCATAGGCCTAAGGAGGGGGATGTTAGGGATCGAAGCTTGGTTGGGTGAGGAGCCCATCAAACGCCCTACCACTCGGGCTAGGGGCTTCCTCGATTCATTACTTATTTACCACCACTATTCGCTACATATAATTATTATTTTTAATTATATATAATGGCAAAACTATTCAATTTGAAAAAAACAAACTAAATTTTTATCCAAACAATCAACTTAAAAAAGTTAGCTTAAAAACTAATTTACTAAACAATATACTTTGAACCAAATTTAATTTTTAAATAAAAATGTAAAAGGAAAAAAAATAACTTTTAAGCTGGTTGTCAATCAAATCCAATATATATATATATATATATATGTGTGTGTGTGTGTGTGTGTGTGTGTGTGCATGTAGATGCCTGATATTGATATATTGATTAAGCTCAAAAGCCGAGTGACTCGAACAACTCACGCGATAATTCAATGGGAGCCAATCATCACTAGATTGAGTCTACATACTTAGACTCGACTTGCTCAAGTTACCGAGACTCGAGCTACTGGGGCCTCTCTTGGTTCATATAAGACATCAGAAATAAGCATTTCACTCATATAGAGTTACTTGAGTGAGTCAAAGTGCATGACATAGTGACATAGAAAAACACGATTTGGTACATAGTCCATAGTGCTCAGACTTGACCTACTCGAGTCACTAAGATCTTAGTAGCTAGGGTATATATCATTGTTACTCGATGCACATAAGGTACATAATATTTCATAGCACAAACTATGAAGCGTAGCCCTAATTATGACTGAAAACATTCTGCCGCATAGACTTTGAAGCATAACACAGATTATGACAGTAACTCTGACTGCTTGACTATACCCCCATGGCATAAACCATGAAAACAGCACAGACTGTATTATTTTCACGACACATGTCGTGAAGATAGCATAGGCTGTGTAGCTCTAACTACCTAATTACTATGACATAACACAGACTATGTGGCTCAGCATAGAGTAAGTGAAGGCAAACATGTATAGCACAAACTATATCAGCATTGATTCCTCTGAGAATCGAAAGACTGTCCCAAAGACAATGAAGACAATGACAGTGCGATCCTGCACAAGATGTTGGGAGATATGTGGCTTAGTGGTTAAGTAAAGAATTTGTCGAACCATGGGACCCTCCCACTCGAGTCACTCGACCCGAGTGGGTCAAGTTCTTGACCCGAACGGGTCGGATACCCACGGGGCACCTAGTAGCCGACCTAGTTGAATTGGAGTAGAACACTACCTGGTTGATTTTCAAAATAGAATCTCTTGATTCTTCGAGATCACCTTTCATGATCAATTATATCTCTTAGAGAGTCATATCCTAAATCCTAACATAACTCCTCTAAGTATTATAAATAGGATGGATAGTCGTACTTTCGAGAGAATCAGATTAGAGAGCCTCATACAAACTGTTCATACTGCAAATATTTTGACTCAATTAACCTTCCCTTTCACCCAACTTGATCTCTCTCTATTATGTGTTTTCTAGCTATTTTGCACATTTCACCTCTCCATAATTATTTATTAATTCATTCTAAAAGAACCCTACATTCTTTGGCGATTCCATTGGAGAGGGGAATTTGTAGATGGTAAGTACTCGGAGCGGGTTACATATAATACCAAAAGCAGCCTTGTTAGAAGGTCATTTCATCAGTAACGAACATAATGACACACGTGGGGAAGAGCAGCATCATGCGAACCTCAACAACAACCGCGATGATTTGTTCTTGGATGCATTGTGAGCTATCCAGGATGGCCAAACCAATCTTCTAAATGCAATGGCAGGGCTGACCAACTCACTACTAGCCACAGTTACGAATGCAAATTGTGTAGAAGCTCCAGTCGGGGGAGCATTGGCAAAAGAGGTACCCATAGAGCCGTAAGTGACCCCGATGGGTCAACAACAACCTGTCAAACAAGCTGGGCCCCAAGCATAGGTGACTCCGATGACCATGCAAGGCTTTGTCAACCCAAATCCTTTCCCACCTGGGGCACATCCCCAATTTGCCACGATCGCAAACATCCAAGCAATGTTTCAGCAGGAAAGAGTGAAGAGACAGATGCCATCCTTGCCAAATCTGGATATTCCGCCACCTTATCTGCTGTATCTGCTAAGGGTGTCTTACCCTGAGGGATATGTGACTCCAAAGTTCATGATGTTCGACAGAAGAAAGGGAAACGCCAGGGAACATGTGGTAAGATTCGTCAAGACATTGGGAGCCTATGGAGGAGATCATACGCCACGTATGAGAGAGTTTTCCAAATTCTTGACAGACAAGGCATACAGTTGGTACGTCAACTTGCACCAGGCTCGGTCATCACCTAGGAAGACATGGTTAACAAATTCCACACCAAGTTCTTCCAGGTTCATGAGAAGGTAACGATGCTCACTCTAGTAAGAAAGACGCAGAGGCTAGGGGATGATCTACTCGAATATGTCAAAAGATTCCAAGATTTGGCTGCTGAATGCCACGATCCAGTTAGCGAAACCCACCTGGTGTAAATGTGTGTCCAAGGAATTTTGTGAGAATACAGAGCTCATCTTATCAACCTAAATCTGCCTACGTTTTCAGCTTTGATTGAGGCTGCCCGCAACCTTCGTAACACTATTAAACCTCATACCAAGCCAGTCTCTTTCCGCAGCGATAGGGCTCAGGCCTCTACAGCCTCCAGTGGATAGAAGGGAGAAAGAGGAAGAGGAGATGATAGACGCAAAAGGTGGCGTGATAGCTATTTACCCCCATTCTCTTACAATATTGAGATGGTAAATGAGCTGGTCAAGGAGTGGGTAGCTGATAAATAACTGACGTTCCTGCTCGTAGAGACACTTTCATCGAAGAAAGATAGGGAGTGGTCGAACTATTACGTTTATCATCGAACCACTTCGCACTCTACAAAGCGGTGCTTCACGCTTTGGGAAATCTTTTGGAGGATTGTAGTAGAAAAGCAGCTGAAGTTCACAGACGAGGAAGAGAATGACGTTAGGAAGAGACCATTCCCCGAACATGACAGGGAGGTTCATATGATGATATGAGATGATGAGATACATGAAGTAGCGAATTGCAGAGGTATGTAGGACCCAGTCGAAGCTATGCAAGAATCATCCAAGTTCAAGTTATTTTTTGACCAGCTCAAATTCTTGGCGAAGATACGGAGGAGAGCAACCGAGGTGATCATGCGCATAGCAGATGCTAACAACTCAAGTTATATGGTCTTGGAAAGAGTACTTCGAAAGGTAGCCACCAACTCCTCGAATGCAACAGTATTCACTGACTGTGACCAAAGGTACCTTTTTCCTCATAATCGACCTCTATATATTACTGGTGTTATAAATGAGTTGCTGTTTAGGCGTATATTTCTGGATAGTGGGGCCTCTATCAGTATTATGCACAGAAAAACATTTGAAAGAACAGGAATCTCAGAGGATAAGATAGTCAGCCAACCCATAACAGTGACTAAATTTGGTGGAGAGAGGAAGAAAACTCAGGGCTATGTTACTGTCAACCTCGAGCTATAGGGGATCTATATGACCGCCAAGTTCCACATCATCGATGCGGATACGAATTATCATATTATCTTGAGAAGATCTTGGATGCACAGGTTTGGTGCTGTACCCTCTAGTTACCATCAATGTGTGAAGTTTTATTGGCAAGGGAAGGAAGTCACCATGGGGGAAACCAGAAAGCCATTCCACTACGGGAAAGCATATCTGGCAGACGATATCTTCTTCAATGAGCTATCGTATAGCAAGTTAATCGTTGATAAGGCAGGATTAGTCAGGATACCTAGGTGGGAAGACTCAAACAAAGGATGAATAGAGACAGGATCCACCAGTAAGACAAGAGAACCCAAGTCAAAACCACCGATGAAGCTTATGAAGGTTAGAGAAGGAGAAAAGTTGGTATATTATTTGTGAAGGTGCGCAGGGTTAGTCGCCAGTTCACAGGAAACTAACCCTGACACCACAGAAGTCATTCTACCACATCTAGCACCCGACTGCATGCAGGATGGACCACGATCCCAACAAGAGCCGTTAGAAAAGGTCAACTTGAACACAGATAGTGAGTCCCTTAAACCAGTGTACGTCAACAAAGCGTTAACAGAGGAGTTCAAAACAAGCTTCATCAAATTACTAAGGCAGTATTTCGATGTGTTTGCATGGAATTATGAGGAGATGCCCGGACTAAATGAAGAATTGGTAACACACCATCTGGATGTACTATCAGATGCCCGACTAGTGAAGCAAGTAACTCGAAAGTATCACCCCGAGCTAGAAGGGAAGATCAAGGTAGAAACTAAGAAGCTGTTGAAGGCCAAGTTCAAAAAGCCCATACAGTACCCGACCTGGCTAGCAAACATAGTGCCAATAAAGAAGAAGAATGGACAAATCAGAATATGTGTCGACTTCAGTTATCTGAACAAGGCGTTCCCGAAGGACGAGTTCCCTCTCCCACATATTAACACACTAGTAGATGCCACCTCGGGCCATGAGATGTTTTTCTTTATGGACGGGTTCAGTGGCTACAACTAGATCAGGTTGGCACCAGGTGACGCAAAAAAATGACATTTCAGACACCAGTGGGTAATTTCTACTGCACTGTCATGCCGTTCAGATTGAAGAATGCTGGCGCAACATATCAGCGGGCTATGGTGGCAGTATTCCATAATATGTTGCACAAGACAGTTGAAGATTATGTAGATGATCAAGTGGTAAAATTGAAAAAGCAGTAAGATCATCTGACCGATTTAGAGACAGTTTTCAAAAGGTGCAAGAAGTTTAATGTGAAACCTTGACCCGTTTTATTTTTTTAACGTTTTCAGACGCGCATTTCGTGTTTCCGTTTGAGCATGTTTTTACTGCTTTTGATGCATGATCGGACTTAGATATGCGTGCAGGATAGGTTCCTAATATAGTGGGCCGTTGTGGCACGATTCTCGAAAAATTTCAAAAAAAAAATATTTTGAAGGCCTATAAATATCGGGAGTTAGATATTTTCATAAAGATATTTTTCAAAACTTAGCTCCTAAGATTCCAATTTTCTCTCTACATTCTCTTTAAGTTCTCGGGGGCTCGGGGCTCGATTTTCATCAATTCAATAGGGGATCCTTGCTTTTGGCGTCGTGGGCTACGCAACCATCCGGTCATATTTTGATTCCGGCGAGGCTCAATTTTGCACGTGGTTCGAGGTGATTCGAGACGTCGAGTTTTAAACTCACCGAGGTAGGATTCTAAACCTGTATGCTTTATAAGGGTGCTACGTGTAATCGTGTGTGTTTTTGTCGGTTAGATCGTTGTAGATCTGAGTTTGTGTTAAAGCTGGGTTTTTGGGTTAAAAATCATATTTTGACGATTTCGGTGGATGAAATCACGTTCCAAGAGTTTCTTTTGAGGCTTTAGTGTTGGGTTTAGATGTGTGGTTGTCCGAGGGTGTTGTATAGGAGTTTGGAGGCTTCGATTCAAGAGATTGGGAGTTAAAACTGTGGTTTAAAAACAAGTCCTGAGGGAGGTCAGTTGACTGGAACATCACGATCAGTCGATTGGATCGAGTTTTTGGGATGTCAGTTGACTGGACCCTTGGGTCAGTCGACTGAAAAGGTTTTGTTTTGGGATTTGGCTTGTTCCAGCAAGTTTTCAGTTGATTAGGGGTGAGGTCCAGTTGACTGGGTCCCTGTGTGGGTGTTTGGTGTTTGTTTGGTGGTTTTGTGGTTGGGTTTCGATTTTCGATTGGTGTCCTATGGTATTCAATTGATTAATTTATGAGAATTACTTGATTCAAATACCTGTGGATTCCTTTTAGGATTTTGTTAATGGCGTTGTGGTTTCATGAGTGGTGTGGTGGTCCCGGGTGTTTTTGTGATGCTGTCCTCGGGTGTGACGCGCATGGTTGGTTTAGGGTTTGTGGCACGGTTGTGTGAGTGCTGGTTATGTGAACGACATGTGGGTTCACGATTTGGTAAAAGATGGGGTTCTGGTGAGAATCGTTCTGTGGGAGGTTCTGGTGTTGATTTCTAGTTTAGGTGTTGGTTGTCCCTGTGTGTAGACGGGTTCCCAGTTTGTGGATGGATCGTTCGGTTATCGAATTAAGGGTGTGTGGCATGTGATGTCTTGTTGGGTTATATGGTTATGCGCATTTCTAACTGTTTATTCATGTATGGATTACATGACATGATATCTTATGTGTATCGTGGTTACATGCTGTAAAACTCAGAGTTTTATTAGGCATGGATGTGATGGATTTGTGGGATACATACATGTGGAGTATGTTGTATGTTATATGCATTTGAATCCTGGTTATGTTATACATAGGAATGTTCGGTGTTATCCCGTAATTTTTGGTGTTATCTTGTAATTTCAATATTATCCTGTAATATGCGGTGTTATCCCATGGTATGCAGTTTTATCCCGTGATTTACGGTTTTATCCCGTGGTATAATACGTGGTCGGCGGTTCCATCTCGTGGCTTACGGTAAGGTTTGCGATTTTATCCCGTGATCTGGTTTATAATTTTATCCCGTGGTGTGCGGTCTTATCCCGCGGTGTACGATTTTATCCCATGGTTTGGTCTATGGTTTTATCCCATAGTATACGATTTTATCCCAGAATTGTATGTTTATATACGAGTCTTTATCTCAGTGTTAGGACTGTGGTTGCGGCGTGTGATGGCTGACTGTATGTATCATGGATTACATGAATTGCATTATGGGACGGATAGATCAGTTTTTAAATTGTTTTAAGAGTCGCATGGATTGTGATCTAAAAATCATTTTCAAACTGTTTTTAGTGCTCCAGTGAGAGAGTCAAAAACATGGTTTGTATCCTCGTTTTTTCGTTTGCATGTGAAAATTGTTTTCAAGGCTTGAAAGAGAGTTTAAGCCTGCACTTCGTTTTCCCATTATACGTTGTTTATATTGCATACTTGTCTAGTTGTTGCTGAGCCTTAGCTCATGGTGTGGGATTTATTTTTCTTGAAGTACCGGTTATGCTGGTTGATCTGGAGGTGCTGGAGGAGGTGGAAGAATGTAGTCTTCCTTTTTGTTAGTTTTGATACATATATGTTGTAACATATATTTCTCGATATTGAAACCTTGTAATGTATGGCGTTTGACGTTTATATATACAATGCATGTATGATTTACTTTGAAAGTATATTCTCGGGTTTGGTGTATGCTTGGTTGCTTATGAGTGTTTCACGTGGCCCGAAGTTTGGGGCGTGACATTTAAAATGAGAATGAATCCACTTAAGTGTGCGTTCGAAGTAACAGCAAGAATTTTTTTGGGATTTCTAGTTCGTCGGCATGGAATAGAGGCAGACAGTGAGAAGATTAAATCCATAATGGGGATGTCTCGTCGCTAAAAGGATTCCTAGGAAAGATCTCTTACCTACGATGCTTTATCCCAGCACTAGAAGAGATGACCTTCTCTTTTTTTGAGCTACTCAAGGGTAACACAAAATATGAATGGACAAAAGAACACTAGTAGGCTTTTGACAAAGTCAAGAAAGCTCTGACTTCTCCACAGACCATGATTGTACCACAGCCTGGGAAACCATTGATACAGTACCTTACGTCTACAGCAAGATCTATTAGAGCTCTACTGGTACAAGAAATTGAAGGAATCGGACGACTAGTGTATTACATTAGTAGGAAGACGAGACAACTAGAAGAAAGGCATACTCCGTTCGAAAGACACTGTCTGGCACTGGTGTTCACAGCGTAGAAATTGAGACACTACTTCCTAGCCCACCACATCAAGGTAGTAACCAAGTGTGACCCGATCAAGTTTTACTCAATAAACTGACGTTGAAAGGATGAGTAGCCAGGTGGATGCTGGCTTTAGCCGAGTTTGATATCATGTGTACGGTGCCTCAAGCAATCAAGTGCCAAGCTTTAGCCGAGTTGCTTGCGTAGTTTCCCGAGCAAGTCATCGAGCCAGTCAACGAGGAACTGCCAAGGAAGTCATTAGTATTGTGTTCACAGAAGTGACAAATGAGTGGTGGACCCTAAAGTTCGACGGTGCTGTAACAGGAGGCACGGGAGGAGTAGGAGCAATATTAACCCATCAGGAGTCCAGTATGAGGATTGAATTATCTTACAAATTACAGTTCAACTGTTCAAATAATGAGGCTGAATACGAGACACTTATCATAGGACTACTAACTGTAGAGCGTATGGGAGTCATACGACTGAAGAACTGGCCCAATTCACGCTGATCGAAAGGGAACTCTATCACCGAACAACAGGAGGGTTGTTGGCCCGATGTATAAACAAGGAGGAAGCTAGGATAAAGCTACATCACATTCATGAGCAGACTTGCAGGGAGGTTAACGTAAGTTTATAAAGGATAATTCAAAGGCATGGGTATTACTGGCCAAGCATGATTTTAAGCTACTGGATATACATAAAACTCACGGCTGTGGCAACCAATGTTGTGGCCGTGATAAACGAAGTCATAAAATAGGCGATCGTGACAAATATAAGGATATTGCGAGAAGCATAGAGAAAAATCTCACAGTCGTGTCATATAAATGTCGCAGTTGTGGTTTTAAGTGGTCCAAAAAGGGTATAAACATTAGACAAGGCTTTAAACAGGCTCAAATGAATAAGGTATACATGACAGAGACCATAATCCATTTGTTCTGGGCTAAACTTACCATTCTTCATCCTCTATACGAACAAGAACTCAAAAACATAGCGTACAAAATAGCAAAAATGAATGGCATAGTACATAAACACACTTTTCATGTCACTGACCTTATAAAACCCCACGGTCGTAGCAACAGAATATGATAGCCGTGACAAATATTGAGATAAAATATGCGACTGCTATAAACTAACTAGCAACCATTATTTTGAGGTTTACAAAATACCCGGCTGTGGCATTGAAAGGTCGCGGCTGTTATGTTTTTTTTAACCACAGAAGATGTAGAAATTGAGGTGTATAGAATGGAGATCATAGCCCACTTGATCTAGACCAGACCTACCATTCATTAACCTAACAAGAAAATAGACTAAGGTACATAAATGAGAGAATGCTAAGCAAGATAATAAAATGTGAGAAAATCTCGAAATAAATAAATATTAGAGGGTTTTGAAAGGGGTTTTCGTGTTTTTAGCCTTGAAATAAATATCATGGCCATATCAATAAAATGTTGCAGCCGCGAGTAAAGAAGGCAAAAATATACCAGTCATGTGCAAGAAACACACGACCTGGACTATAGGCTTAATAAAATTGGTGGTCGTGACATTAGAAGGTCGCGGCTGTGGCGCCGGGATTTTAGAGTTTTAAAAATGATCAAAAATAAAAAAATTCAAAAATATTTTAAAAATATTTTAACACCTTATAAGCTAAATTTTAAAAAAAAATTTTTGTTGAAAATAGTGTCGTCACTTAATTTTTAAAAAAAATTAAAAAAAACAAAAAAGGCCACTGATCTTTAAATCATTAACCAGAGAATGAGGGTTCGAGGGCTAAGGTACGAATCGAGAAAGGTGTTAGGCACCCCGTTCGCTCAACCGTAAGGTTGGTCTCTACTAATTATCGTTGGTTCTTTAACAAAATTTCTCAAATACATGCAAATAAAGAAAGTGGAGATAAAAAGAGAACATCCAAAATTAAATACAGAAAACACGTAATATGCATATATAGAATGCCAAAACAAAGCAAGTATTAAAAGAAAATTCTTAATTTTTACGACATGCAATTTTAACTAAAGGATTCATGATGCACTCCCGCATGCAATGGTTTAAAAAGAATAAAAATATGCTAAAATTATTAAGTTCAAATTATGCTAAAAATAAACATGAATTTTTTTAATAATATCTAGAAAAGAATTCTAAGCTATTCTAAACATGATTTTAAAGTATATCCTAAAATTAACATACTAAACATATATATTATCAAATTGTCTAAAAGTACAAATAAAAGCATGTGAAAATCTTCTATAAAAATAAAGTTTACCAAATAATAAAACAAATAACGAGTATTTTATGTATTAATATGATAAGAAATTATTTGAAAATTTAATTTGAAAGGAAAAAAAATAAAGAGGAAGTTTACAAAAGAAAAATTAAACCAAAAGAAGAAAGTTAAAAAAGGCTCATTTAAACTATTAAAAATAAAACCTGACTATTTATACTTTATATTTTTAAAACAAACAAAAGAAAAATAAAAGATATAAAATGAACAAGTGGGTTTCGATTATTATTAAAAGAAAAAACTATACTACCATTTGAAAGATGAATATAAGAAATAGAATAAGAATATTAACTAGTATAAAATGGCTTTTTGTAATTTTTGAATTTAGCAAAATGGAAGAAAAGAAAAATAAAAGAAAAACTATGAAAATCAAAATAAAGCTAACAAACATTAAAAGAAAAATAAGATGAAACATTACATGGAAAATAATGTTAAAAGAAAAGAAAATGAAATGCTATTAAAGAATATTACACTATTATTAAAAATAAAAAAATAAAAAAAAAATAAAAACTAGTAAAGGAACATTAAATTAATGCTAGTGAAGAAACATTAAGCTAATATTAAAAAGAAAGAAAATAAAATAAAATGGAACATAAAAAGAAAAATAAAATTACATTACAAGAAAAAAAAAAAAAACGAAATAGAATGCTATTAAAAGAAAAGAGACTAAATACAACTATTTAACTTGCAAATATGAAGGTAGTATTGATAACTATATCCATATAAATGTAAGTGCATTATTATAACAACAACAACATTGTTTAGTCGTATTGTTAAATTATGTTAGCACTATTTAAAATATTTAACAAATTTAATGCGAGTAAACAAATAAACAAAACAAGTAAGCTAAATAAGCTAAAACTTAAATTCAAATATAAATAAAGCAATTATAAGCAATGCAAAAACGTAATAAAAATAAAACAATCAAATTAACATAATCACTTCAAATGAGCAAAAGATGAAGCTAGAAGGACGGATGATCCAAGTAAAGTACCTGAATTGTTAAGAAATCCTCAAGTCGAGGAGTGGTGATGGCCAATTCGATCATTGAGCGATGATCCAAGCTAAAACTTCAGTATCATGGGGTTTGGCTCTCGGTATTTCAGCAGAATTTTGGTGTCGGGACTCGGATTGCTCGGCGACTCAGCAGAGCTTTTCTCACTAAATTTCTCTCTAATTTTCTGTCCTTGAAAACGTACAAGAGGTACGGTATTTATAGAGTTCTTCAACCAATGAGATGCTGCCACGTTCTAAGACATGTCATGCCATTTAGAGTTGGCGGTCGCCATATTGGACATGGCGGTCGCAATGTTAAAAGAATGTTCCAAAGGGTTCCATTGGCGGTCACTACAATGCAAGTTGGGGGTCGCCAGGTTTAAGGCGGTGGTTGCCACTTTTGACTAGGGTTTCCAAGAGGTTCTATTGGCGGTCACCACAATGAACATGGCGGTCGCCTTACTTGGACAGCAAGTTTCGAAAGTTCGACAAAATTTCATTGATTTGAAGGTTTTGGGTTCAAATACCGAGCTTGGGTCATTTCATGAGGATCGAACTGAGACACCATTTCAACTGTTTTCATCATTGGATTTGCCTAAGATTGGGCGGGATCAAATTTGAGTGTCTACAGTGGTCGTCATGTTTTAGAACATCCAAATTTTTTTGAAGTGTTCAGTGTGCTTGTGAGCGTCGAAACAAAATAAAAACGACTGTAAATATATAAAATAGAGAGTTACGAATACACTATTTATAATGAAAACTTAAGGAAACAAATGCTTACATTGAAATAAATGGTAAATAGATAATAAAAATAATGGAAACCTTATCCACGACATCCTCGGGGGAAGAAAATCAGCATTTATAGAAGAGTCGTAGTCCCTAAGGTTACCTCATGTGAATATCCACCTCGAATGACCCCTTGGGGGTGAGAATGGACTATCTCCAAGCCAATATGAGCTTCAACGACCCCTCCAATGCAAGCAAGAACACGAATAAGGATCGAATAGTGTGAAATGGATAGGAGAATATTGGGCAGGGGAGTATTTGGGCAGAGTTTTGGAATCCATGTCTTTCTCTTCTCTGTTTTCTTGAAAATCGACTCCTATTTATAGGCAAAATGGGCAACACTGACCCCAATTGTGATGCTTCTATTTGTCCAAAATGGGATAATAGTGTCGGCTGCAACCTTTTTGCTTTTTTACAATGATGGCCGTTACCTTTATGGTGATGAAAAAAACACCCGTGACTTTCAAAATCGTGGTTAGGATAAAAAGATGCAATCGTGACACAGAAAGTCACAGCCTGGTTTAGAGTTTGCAAAAAGGTCAGAGTCGTGACATAAAAGTCGCGACCTGGATATTTTTTGGTGGTTTTCTTGGGTTTTGAGACATTTGTAATTTTGCTTTCTTGTGAGTATTTTTAAGCATGATTCTTATATTGTCGTCATTGGAGTACATTCGAGACGGGTGCTTAAGATTCGAATTGGTTAGATTTGGGTGTCTACAGTCAACGTACTATCCTAAGGGGAATGGGCATGCTGAAGCAATGAACAAAACTCTAATCAAAATCTTGAGTAAGATGATGGAAGAGAACGGGAAGGCCTGGCCAGATCTTCTTCCAGTAGCCATATGGGCCTACTGAACTACACAATGACCCTCTACGTCGGCCTCGCCCTACTCATTAGTTTATAGGTCCGAAGTAATATTATTAGTCGAATTGACAGTACCTTCAGCCAGGATGACCCTCGCTACGGGGTGGTACCCACATCACCGGTTAACAAATTTAGAAGCAATTGGAGAGAGAAGAGACAAGGCAAGGGATAAATTAGATAAGACGCAACAAACAAGAGCCAGAGCATACAATAGGAAAGTGCAGAAGCGAGACTTCACAGAAGGGGATTTAGTCTAGAAGCTGGTTGATCCCATCATGAGGGGCCTCCCAGTCTCGAAGTTTTATCCTAAGTGGGAAGGACCATGCAAAGTCATACAGGGTAGCAATAGTGGGTATTATAAGTTGGTCAAAAATTTTGACAATTCTAGGACTGGGCCCATTAAAAGATACCATGCCTAAAACAATGCAGTTAGTAAAGTTGAGCAATAAAGCATTCTTTTTTTTTTCAAGTAAAAGTAGTAAGCGTTGTAACAAAGAGATGAATTTAGAGAAAGAAGTATTCTAAAAAAAAAAGAAATATGTTCACAACAAATCTTTGAGCAGGTTGTCACCAACATCTATCTTCAGAGGTAATTGAGAGTCCTGCGTAGCTACTTCTGCTACATCTGCGTCCAGCTTTTGTTCAATCCGACTATGCTTCAAGCGGGCATCAGATAAGGCTGCCTCTAGTCCTAAAATTCGCTGAGCTAACATAGCTAGAGTGTACTCATCCTCCAAGTCATCAACACCAGCGAGAGTAATGTCTAGAGTACTTAAGTCCAACTCATCTATCGCAAGATTCGAAAGTTGGCGAACCAAGGAGCTTACTAAACGAAGAATGAAACCAGGTAAGATAGGCCCATGTAGGAGGTACCTCGCAAAAGTCTTCGGGTGACGAGCACGAATCACACCCAAAGTGGTTGCATCTTCTCGAGATACCTTCTGCCCAAGAAACTCGTTAATAACCTCGTCGGGAACAATGGAGTCGGTTGTCGATTCTGAAACAGGGAATTGAACTGCGCCTACTGGTATAACCAGTTGCATTGAATCAATACCACCACCAACACCGTCATTCTCATCTTCCAAGATGGCTTCCTTAGTTCTAGTACGACCTTGTACTTCTTCTTAGGCATGTGACTCCCCAGTTTCAGACAGTTGAAAGTTTATAAAGGAGTTCAGCCGAGCAGGCGAAGACATTCGGGCGGCCTGTCTAACTTTTCCATCTCAACTAACCTGTAAGGCTAACCCTCCAATAGCCTCTTCAAACGAGGAGTCAAAACTAGACTCTGGTAGGGGAGGAACATCATGAGTTGTAGACAAAGGCTCTCAAAAGGGGGGCACTTGATGAGATAGAGGGATCGAGGATGACTGAGATTCGACGGAAGAGTCGAGCAAGACCCATCAATGACGGACTACCAACTGTTGATCTAAAGGGATGTCATCCTCCGAGTCGTGCTGATCTGGATCGATAGGAGGAATGGGGTCCTCCAGCATTGGTACTGATGGCTCGGGGGTAGGTAGTGAAGGCTAAGCAGTGACAAGAAGAAGTATACCCTGTTGTGAATAAGAGAGGTGAAAATAATGAGGTTAAGTAAAACTACCAAAATAAAAAAAAAAGAAAGGGAGAAAAAGGAAGAAATACATCCTATTGAGGGGAACATTGAGACTTACCCGACGTAGCCAGTTAAGGGGAGGTGACTCAGAAGGTCCCACTTGTAACTTGTTCAGGTTCGGTTCGGTCATCGCCTTTCCCCCCATTTGAACTATGTAGCGAGTGAATCTCCCTTTAGCGACTCGAATGAGGGCTGCATTAATCACGGCGGGGTGTGGCGGCTGAGCCCCACTTTCTTCCGCGAGAATGGAATATCGACTCTTTAAACCTTGAGTACCTCTCATACCAGGCAGACGGCAGGAAGATGTGGATTTTTGAATGGGTCGAGTAACAGCTACCAAGGCACGCATAGAAGGGAAATTGGCGAACAAGTCAAGGTTACGTCGCCAGTATAGCACGAATTGTGGTGTCATTTGTCCCAGGTGACCCATAGAAGGAAGCTCTACGAACTAAAGATTGAAGGGAGGGATGAAGGCACCCCTAAGAAATCGTTCAAAACTCTCATGATAAGTCTGGGGTTAGAGAATGTTGATTGGGGCACCCTGATCGAAGTCGAACTGGCGAATTACTCGATCCGGACGATAGTGTCTAGAAAACAATCCATCCTCCATGTAGACTGGAAGGAAACTTAGAAAAGTCATGGGGAGAACTGCCAAGAACACACATGAGACAGGGGAAGAGCCCTCTAGTGAAACTTGTTGAGTAGCATCAAAATACCATGTTGGGTAGATGACACCGCGACGATGAGAAGTGTAAGGTCGATCGAGCAGTAAAAGTGGTGCGGTCGTTCATAGTAGGGATCAAATCCCTAGTGGTGAACGAACTGTCCCATCTGACAACAATGGGACTATGGTTCTCCACGACCACTCGACCATCAACGTTTTCCCGCTGAACTTCCCTGGTAGTCGGCAACGAGCGAGGTTGAGGGGCAAAAGTGGGAAATCGTTCATAGATCATAGCGTTGAGAAAGGAGTTCTGGATGAATGTAGCAACATCATAGCGTCCCACCAAACGAGAAATTTTGATCTTGATCAAGTCTAGCCGATGATATAGGGGCCCAAGAAAAAGTGATGCAACAGGAACTTGGCAACCACGAGATAACAGGGCGACGAGTGGGAATACGAGCAGACTGACACTATCCGCAGGGCTGCTTGGAAGAAAAAATGTTGAAAGGAAGAAAGAAAGGAAGTCTGGGAAGGATAAGTCTCTTTGATACTTGGGACCGAGGAATTTAACCCCGTCGAAAGTAATCTTCTTAGGTTGTACATCTTTGAAGAAATATATGATCTATGAGGCATAGGTAGACTTGTTTATGGTGCGAGGAGAAGTGCCGACTTTACCATCATCACCAAACATGGTCCCATAACTGACAGTTCGAGTTAGGCTAGCTTTAAGACTGGCGACGACAGCGTGATCTTCAGAAAAAAGTTTCTCCAAGTCAAATAATGTGTCTCCTCGTACTATGAGATGAAGAAGGATATAAATATCTTCAAGAGTGGGTGACCATTCACCCCAAGGCGTGATGAAAGTATGAGTGTCGCTACTCCAATGGCAAACTAGGGCTTCTAGGGCAGAATTACTATGACAAAGGTTCAAGTGCTGCGATATGGTGACAAACTGGCGAAGACCAATGCGATCAAGAACCGCACAAAAATCAGCATTGTCAAGAACTTCTTAAACCCATTCAGGCTACCCGAGAGTGGGACTCGAGGGCATCTTAAACTGAAGAAATGAAAAAGGAAAATCTCCCCGTTCTATGAAAAACTGAGGAATTGAGTCTGGGGCTAACATCACGGCGTCCTCAAACTCTAAATTAGGAAAAATGAAGAGAGGATGATCAATTGGAGTGGCTTTTGGAACGTATCGGTCTACCTTTTTCCATAAAGAGTCTTTCTTCCCACCAAGAAAAGGAGCAACACGTCATTCTGAAGAAGGAGTTGCGGTCCTAGTTTCCAAATATGCACCTCGATCTCCCAAATCATTGTCCTCAGAAGACGAAGCCCTTCGAATTCCAAAAATATTGGTGTCGGTGCTGGAGAAGACGAGGCGACGTAACCAACGCAGGAGGGAAGGCAATGTGCACACGCATGAGCGACGCATGGCTAACAAGCACAGACGTGCCTATGCAAGTGCGTGTAAAATACGAGCGCGTGTATGTCACTCGTTTATATCCGAAAGAAGGCTCATACGCGAGCAGGGGCAAAATGTAGATGCCTAATATCGATATATTGATTAAGCTCAAAAGTTGAGTGACTCGAACGGCTCATGCAATAATTCCATGGGAGCCAATTATCACTGGATTGAGTCTACATACTCGGACTCTACTTGCTTGAGTTACCGAGACTCGAGCTACTGGGGCCTCTCTTGGTTCAGATGAGACATCATAAATAAGCATTTCACTCATATAGTGTTACTCGAGTGACTCAAAGTGCTTGAGATAGAGATATAGAAAAACACGATCAGGTACACAGTCCCCTAGTGCTCGGACTTGACCTACTCGAATCACTAAGAACTTAGTAGCTCGGGTATCTATTATTGTTGCTCAATGCACATAAGGTACATAATATTTCATAGCACAAACTATGAAGCGTAGTCTTTACTACGAATGAAAATATTATGAAGCACAGACTGGGAAGCATAACACAGACTATAACAGTAGCTCTAACTACTTGACTATACCCCCATGGCACTGACCATAAAGACAGCATAAACTGTATTATTACCACGACATAGGTCGTGAAGACAGTACATGCTATGTAGCTCTGACTACCTAATTACTATGACAGCACTGACTATGTGGCTCAGCACAGACTGAGTAAAGGCAAATATGTATAGCACAAACTATATCAACATTGATTCCTTTGAGAATCGAAAGACTGTCCCAGAGACAATAAAAACAATAACAGTACAATCCTGCATGGGACGTTGGGATACATGTGGCTTGGTGGCTAAGAAAAAGATTTATTGAACCACAGGACCCTCCCACTCAAGTAACTCGACACGAGTAGGTCGGGTACTTGACCTGAGCGGGTTGGGTACCCACAGGGCACCCAGTGGCCGACCTAGTTGAGTTAGAGTAGAACACTACCTGGATGATTTTTGAAATAGAATCTTTTGATTCCTTGAGATTATCTTTCATGATTTAATTATATATCTTAGAGAGTCCTATCCTAAATTCTAACATAATTTCTTTGAGTGTTATAAATAGGATGGATAGTCATGTTTTCGAGAGATTCAAATTAGAGAGCCTAATACAGACTGTTCATACTGCCAATATTATGACTCAATTAGCCTTCTCATTCGCCCAACCCGATCTCTATCCATTCTGTATTTTCTAGCTACTTTGTATATTTCACCTCGTCATAATTATTTATTAATTCATTCTAAAAGAACCCCTACAGTGTGTATCAATATATGCGTATATATCAACCTGTATCCATAAACAAATGTAGTCACCATTATGGGCATGGACATATACAACAGTTCTAATTCATCCCATCTTTTTACACGGAAATTAAATACTAATACATCTTTGCTGCTTTTTTTTCCTTCCTCATGCATATTTTCTATTTACTATTGTTTTTATGCATAATTTAAATAAAGAGCATAATAATGCGGTCCAAAACTTAAGACCAAGTTATTAGTAGTAGCACACAAGTTTCATTTTATACCCGACATATTTTTCATATCCCATAGATGTGAAAATTGGTATCACAATATCTCACACTAAAATACGCAACGCCCTCGTCACGTGGCCTATTAGTGTAGTCACCATTATGGGCATGGCACAAAGTAGCCCATAAGTGTACACAAAGCAGCCCAAAAGTGTGCACAATGTATACAATTTCGAGGCCTTTACCCTTCTCCAGAGCTTCTACTTCCCTATTCACACCACCACGAAGCCCGCATAAGTCCAAGATTGGCTCTGCTACTATTTGTAAAGACTCAAGTGAGCTATTAACCTAATAATTTGAATAAAGCGCCTAACAACGCGGTCTAAAAGCTTAAGACCCAGTTATTAGTAGTAATCTACAAGTTTTTGTTATATATTAAACATATTTTTCATACACCACCAATGTGGTATTGGCTATCATAATTTTGTAAGGACCCAATTAAATTACTGACTTAATAACTTAAATAAATAGTCTAACAATGTAGCTCAAAAGCTCAAGTCCAAGTTATTAGTAGTAGCCCACAAGTTTTATCATATACTAAATATATTTTTTATATCCTATCGATGTGAGATTGGATATCAAAATATTCCTTACTCAAATACGCGATACCCTTGTAGCGTGGCCTAGTTTCTTTCCCTGACTGAGACGTTGATAGCAGCCCATTAGCAGACACAGATTAGTTCATAAACGTGCACGAGATATATAACTTCGGGACGTTATCCCTCTCTAGAGCCTCTACTTCTCTATTTACACCACCATGGAACCTGTACGGGACTAGGGTTGCTCTCATACCATTAAACAACCCAAGTGAACTATTGACCTAATTACTTGAATAAAGAGCCAAATAATGCGGCCCAAAATCTTAAGTACAATTTATTAATAATAAACCACAAGTTTTTTTTTATGTATGAGATGTAATTTTATCTCATACCAATATGAGATATGGTATTACAATTCAAACTCTAGCTTTGTCGTTGATCCCAAGCTTTCTCTTCATGTATTGTTGTTGTACTCTATTTCATTCCAAAAAAATGAGAGTTTCTAGGATTCAATACATGGTTAAATTTAAGTTGAACTGAGTTCAGAATTCTTTTTTCATTAGGGCATAATACTATCCTAACATTAGCTTTATAGACTGTCTTTGATTGTGGATGCATTTTGGCAATATTGCATGATCAAATTATTAATTTTCAATTGTGATTATAAGTGATATTTACATAATGTGCCATTATTGTGCAAGGAAAACGACTAAAACAATTACTTTTATGCGCTAATAAAACAAAATAAAAATTTAGAGGTTGAACTGAGCAAATCTGATATCATTGTTGAATCCTGTTGAATTGAAAATGACGAAGGACAATGGGATCCACTTTGAACTAGCCAAGAAAAAAAATTTGGACCGGCTAAGCCTGGTTTAGCTAAACTGCTTGGGGAAGAGACACAGGGGCGCACAACTAAGGCTGTTGGGGGCGGGTTGCGCAATCAACGCACGATGCTTGTGTTCATTGAAGCAGCAGATCTGGAATGCTGAATTTAGGTTGTGTTTGCCACGTCGCAAATACTCGAAGAGAGTTAATTGGAGCGTGAAGGAGCGATCGAACTCCAGTTTTGACGTATAATATACCGTTGGAATTGTCTTTATGAGATACGTTTATATTATATTAAAAAGTAATTTTGATCACTTCAAATTCTAGACAAAGAGCAAAAAATCATCTTTAACCAGTTATGATTTTCGATCACTTCAAATTATGAATAGAGAGCAAAAAATTGAGTTTTCACCAAAGTTCTGATATCAATTGTTATGCAAGAAGGCCTAGAACAAATATGAATGTATTCTTAGATAATTAAGGTGTGCAAGTTGTTTGAGGGAGAGAGAGAGAGAATTTGTGAGAATTGTAATCCCTTCTACATATATTGAATTTCGCTATTTATGAACGTAGGTAAATTGTTAAACCACATAAAATTTATTTTTTGTGTATGCTATTTGTGATTATTTTGGACTTTCTTGCACAATAACTCATTTTTCATGGTTAAATTTAAGTTGAACTGAGTTTAAAATTCATTTTTCATTAAGGCATAACACTGCCCTAACAACAGCTTTGTAGACTGTCTTTGATTGTGGATGCATTTTGGCAATATTGCATGATCAAATTAGTAATTTTCAATTGCGATTATAAGTGATATTTATATAACGTGCCACTATTGTGCAAGAAAAATGACTAAAACAACTGTTTTTATGCTCTAATAAGTCAAAATAAAATTTTAGAGGTTAAATTGAGCAAATCTGATATCATTGTTGAATCCTATTGAATCCAAAATGACAAAAAATGATGGGATCCACTCTGAACTAGCCAAGAAAACAAATTTGGATTGGTTAAGCTTGGTTTGGCTAAACCGTATGGGGAAGAGACAAAGGGGAACACGACTAAGGTTGTTGGGCGCGAGTTGTGTGCAATCAGTGCGCGAAGCTTCTGTTCATTGATGCAGCAAATCTGGAATAATGAATTTAGGGTGTGTTTGTCACGTCACAAATACTCGAAGAGAGTTAATTGGAGCATGAGGGAGCGGCCGAACTCCGATTTTGACGTATAATATACCGTTAAAATTGCCTTTATGAGACGAGTTTATATTATATTAAAAAATAATTTTGATCACTTCAAATTCTAGACAAAGAGCAAAAAATTAGCTTTAACCAGTTATGAATTTCGATCACTTCAAATTCTAGATAGAGAGCGAAAAACTAAGTTTTAACCAAAAGCTCTGATACAAATTGTTGTCCAAGTGGGCCTAAAATAAATGTGAATGTATTCTTTGATAATTAAGATGCGCAAGTTATTGAAGAGAGAGAATGTATTCTTTGATAATTAAGGTGCGCAAGTTGTTTGAGAGAGAGAGAGAGAGAGAGAGAAATTGTGAGAATTGAATTATTTGTAATCTTTTATCCATATATTGAATTTCGTTATCTATAGATATAGGTAAATTGTTGAACTACATAAAATTTAATTTTTTTTTGTGTTATTTGTAATTATTATAGACTTTCTTGCACAACAACTCATTTTTTATATGTTAAGATGATTTTTTACAAATAGCAAAATATTTATCCTTGGTATATTTTGCAGTATTTCATAACATTATCAATGGTGTTGAACATCCTAAAATAAATATGAATGTATTCTTTGATAATTAAGCTACTTTTTTCTAGAATTTTTGTTTCCTCTATTTTTATTTTTCTTGTTTACTTCATTAAACACCAGATTTGATTCTTTTGTAGAAATGTTTACATGATCTCTTCCATTAAACATTCTCTCCAGCAAAAAAAAAAATTCAACTAAAACTGGAAGAGAATATTTGCTTCCATTTAAATCTTCATTTAAAAAATTCTAAAATGGATCAAAATCCACCAACCCACTATCCCAAACAAACAAGTTATTGCATAAAATTTAAAAAGAAGACACATAAAAACATCTAAAACTAAGAAATAAGAACAATACCTAATTTACAAAAATTGACATTTTCATATTTTTCATTGAATGAAAGAATCGGTACCAACTTAAACTTCATTACCTTCCAATCGATTTCTCTTTCTAGTTGGTGAGTTTTATGAACTGCATAGTGTTGTGGAAGAGAATATTTGCTTCCATTTTCTTTGCTGAGTGAGAAAACTGCAAAAAAATTGTTTTTTCTTTGAGTTTTATGTGCAAAACTTGTTTTGATAGCCGTGGAGATAAATGACTTTCTCTTATCAATTTTGCTACATGTTCAGATTTGGAAATAAATTTGGATATACTTCTGTTCTGCACAGTTGTAAAACTCGTCCTATGTGAGACATGTGTATTAATAAAACGGATTTTATTAATAAATAATATCAAATACCAAAACTCTAAAATACTATTTTTAGTATACAACTCTAACAATTTCGTGAAAGAGCCAAAGTCTTATGATACAATGATAGTGTGTATGAATTGAATCAAATGCGGCGTGGGACATGATCTACAGCATACAAAAAATTGCATTACACCGAACCGTCTGGACTAAGGGGTAAAACCATCCAGCCGGAATTGGGATGAAAAAATTTTAATTTTTCCCGAACCCCAAAACTTGAAACCCAGTACACCCACAAAGAAAAATAGGAATTATACCTGTGTGATACCTCTGATTTGATCATGTTTCAGTATTTGAACTTGAATTTGAAGATCAACACGGGAAGCCAATAATCTCGTCTCCACTCAAATCTTCTGTTGTATTTTCGAATGCCGAAACAATGATAGCGTGTGGGCTCTGATATTTTTTGTTCCAAACCCTGTCTGGCTACCTCTAATTTTTCTCTGGTATTCATAACACGTGGAAATTCTGGAGAGAATATGAATGGTATGTATATTACACGTGTGTTCAGCAGGGTTATAATGACATATAGACTACAGAAAGGATCTAAGGAATAAATAAGACACGAGTTTCTAATATAATTATGAAAACTCACTTCAACTTAAAAGCAATTTTTCAAAAATATAAATTACAAATCATACCATTAACTCCCAACTTATTTCCAAAATCAAACTTTCAAGCTTTTATTATTAAATGCTTATTATTCTCCTAACGTTAAGATTATAGATACCCATTAATTAAATTAAATTACTAATAATTATATATTATATCTAGGCAACCCAAGAGTGAGGGTGAATTGGGTCTTTAGAAATAAATAGCAATTTAAAAACCTTTTCAGAAATTTTTTAATATTGCAATAAAGCAAGATATGCAAATATTTAACCAATGCAAATATTAAAAGATGAGGGATAGAGAAATAGAACAAGACACCAGAGATTTATAGTGGTTCGGCCTTATCCTAGCCTACATCCACTCCTCAAGATCTCCCTTGAGTATTTTCACTATTCATAATACTTCACGGGCGTATTCCAAGTCTTTACAAGCTTCAAGTCTTCACTTGAGCTATCTGAATGTTTACGGGCACATTCAACGCCTTACACAGCTTCAAGAAGATCCTATAAAAACAAGCTTCTATTTTCTTCTAATTTCTCTTGAACTCTTCTTTGATGAGTTTCACTCACTCACTCAAAAGTTAAAGGGTGACTCACCATTGATTACAAAAAAAATGAGGTGTAATAAATGAAGAACACTCACCCTCTTTACAAGATAAATTTACAATAAATGAAATGGTAAAGAGAAATGAGGAACAAGAACTGGAGTTGCAGCAATAAATGTGAGCTTGATGATTTCTGAGATTGATTTGAGCAATGAAATAATAAATGCAAGTCTCCAACCTCTTTAATTCTGAGAAGTAACTTCTTATATAAGTTTTTGTGAGTTCTTGACCGTTGGAGGTAGGTGGGGGCAATAAATGCCAAAAATCCAACCGTTGAGATCTGCCGTATTTT
>JAOTRH010448843.1:0-31013 GCA_034768845.1 Heliamphora exappendiculata | reverse complement strand
ATATATATAATAGTAATAATATTTAATTATAATATAAATACTAGTTTAATTGTGAATTAATGAAATTTATAGAGATATCATGTAACCCCTGATTTAAATTAGGATTTAAAACCCTTGCCACGCATTCAGTGTATAAATATATGTATTAGGTGGGTTTCTAAATTTCAGAAAGTGAGTGCGGTGAGAGTTCAGGAGAGGAAAAAAAAAAGAAAGAAAAGAAAAGAGAAGGAAAAAAGAGGAGCGGGTTGTTTCCCCCGACGCCCCACGCACCACAGCGCTGGCCACCTCTGGCGCTGTCGTTAACGCCACTCACCCCGTCCACTGTTGCCGTCACCACCCCACGCCGCCGCCGGCCACCTCTCTCCCTCCCCCTTGGGTTTCTCTCTCTCTATCTCTTATGGATTGTAAGTTAGAAACTTATTAAATTAAATGTTGTCGGAATAAAAATAAAATGTGGACTTTTACTAAAATATTTTAAACAATAAGTATGCTAGTAATAGGAATTTATTTAGGGAGTTATAAAAAGAGCCCAAATATGTTGAATTCTATTTGATTGTTGTTTTAACGTGTTTATTAGATTTGGAATTTCTAGACGATTGAAATAAATTTTTTTAAATCTGGTAAGTTCTGATATCTGAATTAATTTTTATTTCACGTGAATATTTGATATGTTAAAACTGATTAAAACCGACAATGATTATGGTTACGATTTGTTAGATCTAGACAACTCAAGGGGGTGAATTGGGTCTTAAAAAATAAATAGCAATTTAAAAAAAAATTTCAAAAACTTTTTTATATTGCAATAAAACAAGAATGCAAATATTTAAGCAATGCAAATATTAAAATATGAGGGATAGAGAAATAGAACCAAACACCAGAGATTTATAGTGGTTCGGTTTTATCCTGGCCTACATCCACTCCTCAAGATCTTCATTGAGTATTTTCACTATTGAGAATACTTCATTGGCGTATTCCAAGCCTTTACAAGTTTTAAGTATTCTCTTGAGCTATCTGAATGTTTATGGGTGCATTTATAAGCTTATTTCAGTTTCAAGAAAATCTTATGAAAATAAATCTCTATTTTTTTCTAATCTCTCTTGAACTCTTCTTTGATGAGTTTCACTCATTTACTCAAAAAGTTAAAGGGTGATTCACTCTTGATTATAATAAATAAGAGGTAATAAATGAAGAACACTCACTCTCTTTACAAGATTGATTTACAATAAATGAAAGGGTAAAGAGAGATGAAGAACAAGAACTGGAGTTGTAGCAACAAATGTGCGCTTGATGATTTTTGAAATTGATTTGAGAAATGGAACAGTAAATACAAGTCTCCAACATTCTTAAATGATGAGAAGTAACTCCTTATATGAGCTCTTGCGAGTTCTTGACCGTTGGAGGTAGGTGAGAGCAATAAATGCTAAAAATCCAACCGTTGAGATCTGCCGTATTTTGAATTTCTGACTTTAGGGTCGACACAAATAGTTTTGGTATCGACATAAAGTGTCTAGGACAGTGTTCTTCAAATGGTTGGGTTGACACAAATTTTCTGAGGGGTCGACACAAATTCTGCACTTTACCTTCCAACGTTCTGGGTCGACACAAATGAATATAGTGTCGACTCGTTTGAAACTTCAGCATCCAAATAAACAACTTTGTGTCGACTCAACTTGTCTCTGGTGTCGACACTAAATCTCTGCAGGAAGTCTCGAAACTTTTGTGTTGACACAAAAGTGCATTGGGGTTGACACTAAAATTTTTGCAAATAGTTTCGGCTGTTTTGTGTCGACACAAATCTTCTTGGGGTCGACACAAAAATTATGCAGGTAGGCTCGGGACTTTTGGGTCGACACGATTTGTCTTGGGGTCGATACCAAATTTCTACAGGAGGTCTCGGTTGTTTTGTAGCGACACAATTTCCATTTGTGTCGACCCAAACTTCCGGATACCAAAAGTGAGGATCACTTTTGTGTCGACACAAAATATGTTTGTGTCGACTTAAAATGAGCCATGGGCACTTCAGCATTTTTGTGTTGACACAAAATTAGTTTGTGTCGACACTAACTTTTTGGTACCTGAAGATCAACTTGCGAAACAGTTAGGGTGTCAAACCATTTGATCAATGGGTGTTGACGCACTTGATAAGCTTCAAGTATACTTTGCCTTAAAAGTGTTTGACTTAATTTTCAATTAATATCAACACAAAATATTCTATTCAAAAAATACTTAAGTGTTTGAACCTTTTTTAGATGAAAGTCTTAACTTTTTGGCTAAGGTGTCACTTTTGATTGTTCAAAATGTGTTAACACTTTCATTTTGAAAATATAAAATATTATCCATTTAAAATCATTTATTCTTAAAAAATAAATTATCAAAATTATCAAAATTAAATTAAAAAGCCCTTAGGGTAACAATCTCTCATTTTTTGATGATTACAACCATATTACTATTTTTTAAAAAATAATTTAAAATATTTTTTAATAAGAGTTCTCCCCTTATCGATGTGCCTTAAATATTAAAAGTAATTACATCAGAGTAAAAATATATAATTTTTAACATGATTTACAACAAATGATCAAGAAGCATTCCGACTCTATTATAATTTGTACAAAACAGTGAATTATATGCAAAGTGATTCATCAATCACATTCAATCCATTCAACACACAATCATAGGCAAATCAGTTGAGATATACTGAAGAGGATATGAAAACATAATGACCGTATTACCATTCATTCAAAGCAAAAAAAATGTTCAAACATTCAAAGCTCTTAAACTATTCAACAAGTTAAATCAAAAAAAATATTAAGCAGATACATCTTCACCTTCCATTAAAAACTTTAAAAAAAAATGTTTGAACTTTAACACTTCATCTCTACTTCATCTCTGGCACTCCCCTTCACTTCTATACTTCCCTTGTCTTTCAAAATCTTATTTTTCTCTTCCCTTTTGGAATCATAAAAAAGAAAGGCTATTGGTCGTCCATAAATTTTTTGAATTCTTTCTTTGCTTTGGCCTTCTCCTTGCAAGCGGAAGCTCGTTCTTTGGCGGCACGGGATCTCTCATCTTTAGCTTCTCCTGCTGCTAGGGCTTCCCAGCGAGCTGCCATAGCTAATTCTACTTCACGCTTGAGTCTCGCAACCTTTTCTTCTTTTGTTTCCTTGGGTTTGAACTGATTTGCCCATACTTCTTTGATCCATTTGAGATGTTCGTCAACCTTTTGTGAATTGGCTTAAACAGCAATGACCACGCATTCTTCGTATTCTTTGCGAACTTATCGTAAGATGGCATTGCTCGCGTTGACAATGGAGACGATGCTATCGTCCATTGTGCGACACAAAGACCGTTCAGCATCCGTGGCACGTTCAATTTCTTTTCTCAGGAAATGGTTGGATTTCTCAACGAATTTGACTTTTTCAGACAAGGCAGAGACCGTGTGATGCAAGTCAAAGAAATCTGAATCTACTTTGGCTTGGAAGAGAGTGACTTTTTAGACATGGAGTTGATTGAAGAAAGCACTTCAGAGAGATCCACTTGAACAGGGCCAGTGGATGATGATGCAGCAGTAGGGGGAACATGAATTGAAGTCGTGTGAGGAAGAGCAGTATGAGATGGTCCTAGAGTGTCAACAAGTGGAACTAGTGGAGAATCAAGATCAATGGGGATGGATGAGATGTCTTGAGAGGCACGAGGAGGAGTCTTGGTAGGTGCAGGAGTACCTCGACAACATGTAGTCCAAACGCCGTCCACATGTGCAATTTGTATATGCTTCAGGGAGGACTGGCCGTACAAATTGTGCTTAAAAAAAGCAACAACCTTTTCTTCAGAGAGATCGATGCCAAAGTGACGAAAAACTCTGGTAAGGTACATCCCGTGAGGGAGAGATGAATTTTTCTTACTATGAGGGTGTATCATATGAGAAATGAAGAAAAAGCCTATGTTAAGGCTTTTCTGTTCCAAGATACACCACATTATAAAAGTGTGTATGTAGAATACATCACTAAGTTTTTCCAATTGGGGAAGGAAGATATGATTGACCATATGATGCAGGATGCGCATCTTTGGTTTAAGAGAGTTAGCCTCTAAAGGCTTTATGGGGCCAATTTCATCAATTTTAAAAATATTTTTGACAGATTCTTCAAAAGAGAAGTCATCAATCTCAATAGATTTTTGACTGTGGTGAACACAAATTTCTCTAGAGGGTAGGTCTAGAATTTCATTGAGGGAAGAGAGGGTCAGCACAATGTCTTTACCATTCACCCAAGTGGTGATGGTGGTGGTCTGAAAACGTGAAAACTAGAAGTGTGCATAGAAAGATTTGACTAGATTGGGATAGTGTGGTTCACGAATTTGTAAAAACCTCTCCCATCTAAGACTTGAAAAGATATCATTGAATCTTATTTCAATGGAATCAAAGAATGTGAAATCTATGTTCCGTCCGGAACAAATTTTTTGATTGACAAAGGAAGAGAAATATAGCATACGAGATTTGGGATTTTGGAAGAGAATTACCTCGGTAGTTGCCGTCGATGCTTGTTCCGTTGCTGTCGTAGTCTTGGTGATCTTTTTCTTCTTCGACGCCCTAGGGTTTGATGAACCCTCATCGGCTGAGCATTTGGAGCCCTTGCCCATCATTTTTTGAGGCATCTTGAAGAAATGGTTTGGATTTGAGAAAGAGATGAAAGGGGGTCGACTCAGGGTTTGAGAGAAGGAAGAGGCGGGAGATGAACAGTTTATATAGAAAGAGAGATAAACGAAATGTCGTTTTAGAGACCAATGCCTCTTTTATAGGTATAACGATTTGTGTCGACACAAATCTAATTTGGTGTCGACACATTTCGTGTCAAGTGTGGGTATCGAAAAGTAGCGATGGTGTCGATACAATTTTAGTTGGTGTCGACACTTTTTGGCCATTTGGGTCGACCCAGTTAAGGTTGGTGTCGGCACAAATTTATCGAAAGCTAGGAAAAACTATGGTGTCAACACTGAATAGAATGAGGTCGACACTTTTGTTCTCAGTTCCACTTCTAAACAGTTTTGTATCGATACTACACACATTTGTGTCGACACATTTTCAACTTGTGTCGACACATTTTCACATTCAAGAAAGAATATAAGGCATACTGAAATGCAATAAAAGACATGGTTAGTATGGCATATAGATCATCAATTTGTAGCACATAGCATACCAAGTTCTCTTCTAATAAAGCATATTCTTTCTTCATTTAAAGATTTTATGAAAATGTCCGCTAGTTGGTAATCGGTGCCTATAAATTCAAGTTCAATATTTTTTTTTGCACATGATCTCTTATGAAATAATGTCTAATCTCCATGTACTTTGTTCTTGAGTGTTGTATAGAATTCTTTGATATATTAATTGCATTAGTGTTATCACATTTGATAGGGTTATGATCTAGGTGAAAGCCATAATTCTCTAATTGTTGTTTCATCCATAAAACTTGAGCACAAAGCTTCCAGCTGCAATATACTCAGCATCGGCTGTAGACAAGGTTACTGAGTTTTGCTTCTTACTAAAACAAGAGATTAGTGAGTGTCCTAGAAATTGACAAGGTACCACTTGTATTTTTTTTATCTATTTTATTTTCGGTAAAATCAGTATCCGAATAGCCAAATAACTCAAAGACTATTCTTTTATGATAAAATAATCATAGGTTTTGTGTTTCTAAGAGGTATCTAAGGTTGCGCTTAACAGCGGTCACATGTGATTCCTTAGGATTAGAATGAAATCTAGCACACATACAAACACTGAACATGAAATTCGATCTACTAGCAGTTAAATATAAGAGGGATCCGATCATACCTCTATAACGCTTTTCATCTACTACTTTGCCATCTTCATCCTTATCAAGCTCTGTTGTAGGACGCATTGGAGTTCCCATAGGCTTTGCCTTGAGCATGTCGAACCTCTTTAATATGTCCCTTGTGTATTTGGCTTGATTGATGTAGATTCCTTCTTGAGATTGTTTGATTTGGAGTCCTAGGAAGTAGTTGAGCTCACCCATCATGCTCTTTTTGATTTCTCCCCGCATACACTTAGCAAAGTCCTTGCAAAGAGATTCGTTAGTTGCACCAAAAATTATATTATCTATATAAATTTGTACAAGTAGCATGTCACTTTCTTAAGACTTGATAAAAATGGTGGTATCAATTTTTCCTTTAAAAAACTCATTTTCAATCAAGAATTTGCTAAGTCTTTCATACCAAGCTCTTGGTGCTTGCTTTAAATTATAGAGAGCTTTGGTAAGTTTGAAAACATGATTTGAAAAATCTGAATTTTCAAAATCAGGAGTTTGTTTCATATAGACCTCCTCTGAGATAAAACTATTTAAAAATGCACTCTTGACGTCCATTTGATAGAGTTCAAAATTTTTAAATCATACAAAAGTAAGCAACATCCTAATGGCTTCAAGCCTAGCCACATGAGCAAAAATCTCATCAAAATTGATGCCTTCTTCTTGATTGTAATCTTGAGCTACCAATCTAGCTTTGTTTCTAAGAACTACTCTATTTTCATCCATTTTATTTTTAAAAACCCATTTTGTACCAATAATGGAGTGTTCTTTAGGTCTTGGGACTAAAGTCCAAACTTTATTTCTTTCAAATTGGTTTAGCTCTTCTTGCATAGCCAAGATCCAAAATTTATCATTTTTGGCTTCCTCAAAATATTTTGGTTCAGTCTATGAAAGAAATGCTAAATTACCACAAACATCATGTAGAGAGGAACGAGTTTTGATACCTTGCGATGGATCACCAATGATTTAATCTTTTGGGTGATCATGAGCGTACCTCCACTCTTTAGGTAATTCTAAATTTTCTAGAGTTCAGACTCTGCAATCTACTGGACTGCATTATGCTGAGAATTTGAAGCTTTCTCTTGATTTAGATCTTTCTTATTTTTAATGAAGATATCTTCAACATCTTTTTCTATATCTAAAATGTTATCTTCACAAAAATTCTTTGAAAAATCAAGGTTAGTTTCATAAAAAACAACATGTATAGATTCTTTAATAATTATGGTCCTTTTGTTGAAAATTTTATATGCTTTACTAGATATAGAATATCTTTAAAAAATACCTTCATCATATTTTACATCGAACTTGCACAAAAATTCTTTGTTATTATTTAAAACAAAATATTTACACCCAAATGCGCGAAAATAACTGATGTTAGGTTTTTTTTCATTCCATAGCTCATATGAAATTTTCTTGGGAGATACTCTTATTATAACTTTATTTATGATAAAACAAGCAGTGTTTACAGTCTCGACCCAAAAGTATCTTGGTATATTATTTTTACAAAGTATGGTTCTAGCCATTTCTTCCAATATCCTATTTTTTCTCTCAATAACTCCATTTTGTTGAAGGGTTCTATGAGCTAAGAAATTATGGTTAATACCATTTTCATCACAAAATTTTTTAAAATATTTATTTTTAAATTCTCTACCATGATCACTTTGGATATTTGTAATTTGAAAACCTTTTTATTTTGAACTCTCCGAGACAATTTTAAAAAAGAGGCAAATGTTTCATCCTTATGATCTAAGAATAGCACTTCAGTGTATCTAGTGAAATCATCAATAATAACAAATGCATATCTCTTGCCTCCAATGTGTAAAGTCCTTGTTGGACCAAATAAGTCCATGTGCAATAGTTGTAATGGTCTAGAAATTGAAATCTCATTTTTAGAATGAAAAGAATTTCTAATTTGTTTGCCTTGTTGGCATGCATCACACACTTTGTCTTTTTCAAATTTGATTTGGGTTAACTCAATCACAAATTTATTTTTCAAAAGTTTGAAAATCAAGTTCATCTGTGCATATCCAAGCCTTCTATGCCATAACCAACTATTATCACTCAAGGCGGCTAAACACTTAGTATCATTCTTAGAAAGATCATTTAAAGTAAATGTATAAATATTTTCATGCATATGTCCTTCAAGAATAATTTTGTTATTGGTTGAATTTTTAATAACACACTTAGTATGATCAAATACAACTTTGTGTTTGATCAAACACAACTTTCTATTGAAAATATTGTTACAAAGTTGGCTTATGCTAAGAAGGTTATGTTTCAAACCATTAACAAGCAAAATATTTTTAATAGAAGGGGAAAGAATTTTACCAATACAGGCAATTCCTATTATTTTTCTTTTGCTATTGTCTCTAAAAGTCACAAATTCACTATCTTTTAGCTTGAGATATGCAAAAATCGATTTGTCGCTTGCCATGTGTCGTGAGCAAGCATTATCGAGGTACCACATTCCTTCCTTGAATGAGGATTTGAGACACACCTGCAAGGAGAATCAAGTTTTAATTTTTGATACCCAAATTTTCTTGGGTCCTTTGATGTTAGTTTCTTGAGAGTGTGTTCCATTAGGAATACGAGCCTTCTTAACAGAAACATTTAAGAATTTTCTACTTGGACAGTGGGTGACAATGTGTCCATCCTCATAACAGTGAAAGCAAGTGGCATTTGAATGATTTGATGATGTCTTGACAAATATGTTACTCAAGAATTTTTGTTTCTTCTTGGGTTTGTAACCAATTCCAGCTTTATCAAAAACACATTTTTGCATCCCAAGAAATTTATCCAAATTTTTCTTTCCTTGAGTAAACTTATAAACAATTTTTGTGAGATCCTCAACTTTTTCACTTAAACCTTTGTTTTTATCTTTTAAAACAGAAACTTACTTTAGCAAGATAGATTTTTTATTTTTTAAAGTTTTAATTTCAGTTGAGGAGGAAAGAACTAACTTTTTCAAAATAGAATTCTTTGCTCCTAATTTTCTCAACTCATTATGCAAATCTTCAAAAATATTTTACAGTTCCTCTAATGAAAAAGAATCAGGAATTACCTCATCATCTTCTTTGGCCATAAGGTATAGATTGACAACTTCATTTTTTTTTTCATCCTCAGAACTGCTGTCATCGCTTTCGCCCCAAGCTGCAATCATGGATTTCTTGAAGCCTTTCTTGAATTGCTTCTTGAGCTGAGGGCATTCAACATTGACGTGTCCAGGCTTCTTGCATTCGTAGCAGATTATTTCGTCCTTCTTATGTTCTGCTTTGAATTTGCTGGAATCACCTTTGAACTTATTTGGTTCTCCCTTGTATCCTTCCTTCTTGAAGAATTCTCTTCCTCCCTATTTTTTATTTCTAAGAAACTTCTTGAACTTCTTTGTGATAAGAGCCATGTCTTCATTCTCATCATTTGAGGACTCTTTTTCAGATTCTTCATTATGAGTTGAAGACTTGAAGGCAATGTCTTTTTTCCTTTTGTTGTCTTCCTCATCATCCATCTTAATGTTCATCTCATGGGTCATGAGAGAATCAATAAATTCTTCTAAGCTGAGCCTATTCAGGTATTTGGCTTCTTGTATAACTGTAACATTTGCTTTCCAACTCTTTGGCATACATCTCAGAATTTTTCTGACAATTTCTGCATTAGTGTAAATCTTGCTAAGAAATTTTAGTCTATTAATAATGTCAGTGAAGCGAGTAAACATATCAGATATAATTTTATCATACTTAATTTGAAATAGTTCATAGTTGTGCACAAGTAGACTGATTTTTGACTCTTTCACTTGATTGGTACCCTCATGGGTAACTTCGAGTCTATCCCAAATTTCTTTAGCGGCGTCACAAGTTGAGATCCTATTGAACACGTTTGGGTCAAGTGAGCAGTAAAGGAGATTCATAGTTGTAGCATTTTTTGTACCTCTCTAATATTAGTTTCAGTCCATTCTTCTTCTGCTTTATAGACAATTTCTTTTTTAACAATTTTGATAGGTCTTTTGGGTCCATTTATGATAACCCGCCAAAGGTTATAGTCTACGGCTTAAATATAAATTCTCATTCTAGCCTTCCAATAGTTATAATTTGTTCTATTGAACAAATGGGTCTATTGGTCGATCAGCATTCAGATTGGACAGGTCCAATACTAGTGGTTGCCATAAAAACCTCTTAAACTGTTAAGTCAAAAGTAAGAGATCAAGCTCTGATACCAATTGTTAGATCAAGGCAACCCAAGAGGGGGTGAATTTGGTCTTAAAAAATAAATAGCAATTTAAATTTTTTTAAAAAAAATCTTTTAATATTGTAATAAAGCAAGATATGCAAATATTTAAGCAATGTAAATATTAAAAGATGAAGGATAGAGAAATAGAACCAGATACCAGATATTTATAGTGGTTCAGCTTTATCCTAGCCTATATCCACTACTCAAGATCTCCCTTGAGTATTTTCACTATTCAGAATACTTCATTGGCGTATTCTAAGCCTTTACAAGTTTTAAGTATTCTCTTGAGCTATCTGAATGTTTATGGGTGCATTTATAAGCTTATTTCAGTTTCAAGAAAATCTTATGAAAATAAATCTCTATTTTTTTCTAATCTCTCTTGAACTCTTCTTTGATGAGTTTCACTCATTTACTCAAAAAGTTAAAGGGTGATTCACTCTTGATTATAATAAATAAGAGGTAATAAATGAAGAACACTCACTCTCTTTACAAGATTGATTTACAATAAATGAAAGGGTAAAGAGAGATGAAGAACAAGAACTGGAGTTGTAGCAACAAATGTGCGCTTGATGATTTTTGAAATTGATTTGAGAAATGGAACAGTAAATACAAGTCTCCAACATTCTTAAATGCTGAGAAGTAACTCCTTATATAAGTTTTTGTGCGTTCTTGACCGTTTGAGGTAGGTGAGAGCAGTAAATGCCAAAAATCTAACCGTTGAGATCTGCCGTATTTTGAATTTTTGACTTTAGGGTCGACACAAATAGCTTTTGTGTCGACACAAAGTGTTTAGGATAGGGTTCTTCAAGTGGTTGGGTCGACACGAATTTTTTGAGGGGTCGACACAAATTTTGCACTTTACCTTCCAACGTTCTGGGGTCGACACAAATGAATCTGGTGTCGACTCGTTTAAAACTTCAGCTTCCGGATGAACAACTTTGTGTCGACTCAACTTATTTCTGGTGTTGACACTAAATCTCTACAGGAAGCCTAAGAACATTTGTGTTGACACATATGTGTTTTGGGGTCGACACCAAAAATTTTGCAGTCACCTTTGGTTGTTTTGTGTCGACACAAATCTTCTTGGGGTCGAATACCTACAACACCCTCGGTAGCATGATCAAACACAAATTTTCTTAAGAATTATCCTGAGAGAGTGACGCCGGTGGAATACCTACAACACCCTCAGTAGGCGGCGAATTATTCTTAAAAAAACTGCGATTGCAGGACTCGGTTTGTAAGTTCTATTCATGTTGTTTCTGTTATTTTATTTTCTTGTAATTTCATATTATTGTAATTGCTGAAAGTCAATAAAGATGTATTTTCTAGATCACTGAGCATGTATATATTTATGGCGTTAGATTATCTCCCAACACATATGTGCTTTGAGGTCGACACCAAAATTTTTGCAGTCACCTTTGGTTATTTTGTGTCGACACAAATCTTCTTAGGGTTGATATAAAAATTCTGCAGGTAGGTTCGGGACTTTTGGGTCGACATGATTTGTCTTGGGATCGACACCAAAATTCTGCATGAGGTCTCGATTGTTTTGTGTCGACACAATTTCTATTTGTGTCGACCTAAACTTTCTAATACCAAAAGTGAGGATCACTTTTATGTCGACACAAAATATGTTTGTGTCGACTTAAAATGAGTCATTGGCACTTCAGCACTTTTGTGTTGACACAAAACTAGTTTGTATCTACACTAACATTTTAGTACCTGAAGATCAACTTGTAAAATAGTTAGGGTGTCAAATCATTTGATCAATGGGTGTTAACACACTTGATAAACTTCAAATATACTTTGCCTTAAAAGTGTTTGACATAATTTTCAATTAAGATCAACACAAAATATTCTATTCAAAGAATACTTAAGTGTTTGAACCTTTTAAAGATAAAAGTCATAACTTTTTAGCTAAGGTGCCAACTTTGACTGTTCAAAATATGTTAACACTTTCATTTTGAAAATATAAAATATTATCTATTTAAAATTATTTATTCTTAGAAAATAAATTATGAAAATTATCAAAATCAAATTAAAAAGCCCTTGGATTAACACGGTTGATGCCTTAAAACCGACAATGATTATGGTTACGGTTGACGCCTTAAAACCGACAATGATTATGGTTACAGTTGACGTCTTAAAACTGATAATGGGTACGGTTGACGCCTTAAAATCAAAAACAATCATGGTTACAGTTGACGCCTTAAAATCGAGAACAATCATTGTTACAGTTAACGCCTTAAAACTGATCACGGTTACAGTTGACGCCTTCAAACTGATAATAGTTACGGTTGACGCCTTAAAATCGAGAAAAGTTACGGTTACTGTTGGCGCCTTAAAACTGAAAATAATTTTGATACCTGAAAAGTAGATGTGAAAATGTATCACTCTGACATTGTGAAATAGTTATTAGTTTAGATATCATTAAACTCATAGTAACTTTGCTAATGGACATTGACAAAATCTCATGTGACGCATGATGGAAGGAAAAAAGTGACGAAAGTTAAATTTATGGTTTTGTATTCTGCCTGTATTTAATTATAATGTTTGAATATTGATCGCACTGTTAGACGCTCTAAGGGTTTTGAAATGATTTACTGTGAGTGTTCAATAGAAATGATTACTTTTCAATGAAGAAGTTATTTTATTTTAATATTTGGATAA
This sequence comes from Heliamphora exappendiculata, assembly GCA_034768845.1. Lineage (NCBI taxonomy): Eukaryota > Viridiplantae > Streptophyta > Magnoliopsida > Ericales > Sarraceniaceae > Heliamphora > Heliamphora exappendiculata. Next base: position 18,306 of record JAOTRH010448843.1, on the reverse strand, counting down.
TTTGAATGGGTTCGTTAAAAAAAAAATTCTCAATCAAAATACGAATGGAAAATAAATAAAAAAGAGATTTTTTGTAAATTTTGACTCACTGGTTGGTCACGAATGCCATATATGAAAATGGATCGTAATATTCACGGTCAATGTAAATTCTTGTAGAAAAGCAATTGAGAAATTTGATTTTTTTTTTTTGGAGCACACAAGTTTTTCAGTATTTGTAGAAGAATAAAATCTTTCATTGCACAATAAAAGAATGCAAAATGAGAAATTTTGCAAATCAAACTTTTTTCTAGTTCTCAACAGAGTAATTTATCAAACTACAACAAAGAAATTTTCTGATTTATGTTTTCACATAGAGGATCTTATTTAATTGACTTTGATGAGAAGGTACTAAAATATTAACTTTATTAAGGATTGATTTATATATTGAAAGTATGAAATATTAAGATTTTTAATTAAAAATATAACAAACTACTTATATAAAGGTAAATCATCCATAATAAAAAATTAAATTTAAAAATTGGAGGTTATAACTAAATTTTTTAGTAATGTGACCAATCCTATTACAATTTTTTTAAATATAAATAATAATTAATTAAAATTTTATCAGTCGCGCATATATATTAGTCTATGGAATTTTATATGAAATGCTTTTTTGTCTTCCTAAGTTGATTGGAGGACTAGAGAGAAAAAAGATTTAAGTGTTATTCTTATTACATTACATTCTTATTGTTTATTGTGAAGGAATTTATGGCCAATTCATTCCAAAAAAAACTAGTTTGGTTAAAAAGTAGTTTTAAATTGTTAGTATAAAGACAATTTGGCTTTAATCGACAATTTTAGCCTTTTGGCTCAGAATTCTAAAAAATTAAAGTTGCCTATTTAATAAAAAAATTAAAAAATTAAAAAATTAAAAAGTTAAAAGATCAAATTAAAATATAAACTCTTAAATTATTATATTTAAATTCTTACTATTTTCAAATACAATAATATCCTTATTCATAACTTATTTGATATCACTACCAATTATATATAATTCTTAATATTAAATATATAAAAAGATAAAATTATTTATTTTGAATAAAAGGCAAAAAAAATATTTTTTTAATCCAAACACCTAATTTAAAAAAAAAATTAGTTTAAAAACTGAGTTACCAAACAACATACTTTAAATCAAATTTAACTTTTTGGCTAAAAAAATAAAACAAGCAAAAAAAACTAGCTTTTATGCTAGTTATCAATCCGGCCAAAATATGATTTTAAAAAAAGCAATTTTAAGCTCAGTAAAAAGATAAAATATAAATTCTTGACTATTAATTTTTTTTGAGACATTAAGCAAAAAAGTTGAAAAATAAATTTTTAAGACATGAGACGAACGAGTCATAATTTTCCGTTTGTTCATGTTTCTTTTCCTAATTTTAGGTTCGTGAACCAAATAAAATCTTTATGAAAAGAAAGAAAGCACGAATTGAAAAATGAGGATGCTTTACTATTAATTATTGTCCAATACATGATCCAGCCCTCATCTATTGTATAATGGCCTTGTTTACGGTGTAAATACCATAAATTTTGTTTATTTTTATTTTTTAAATTTTTTTTAAACTTTTGACTATTTTTTTTACTTTCTTTAATTATCGGAATGAGATAATCTCAAAAAGTAAAATTTTTTATTAAAAAATAAAAAAGATCTACAAAAAAACAAAAATAAGCAATATATAATTTAGCTTATTAATTTATTTTAACTTATTTTTGTCTTTTTAAATTTTTTTATATTTTTATCAAATTTTTTTTTCGACTCGTCTTGATCAGATAAATTTAAAAATATAATAATTTAACTAAATAATAAAAAATATTATTAAAAATAATAATATATAACATCAAATAAGTAAATAAGTAATTATTCTAAACATGTCCATCACCGTATCACCGTATCATGTATTGCATAATAATTATACTGTATGGGATCCATTCTCCGATTTGAAGGAGCAAAGAAAACGGATCTTGCATTGGTTTGGATACAGGGGTGTTTAGCAAAGCAAAGCTTTCAGTTATAGTTTTTAATTTTTTATTATTAATTTTAATTATAAATTATAATTTATTTAAAATATTTATAATTTTTATTATAAATTATAATTATTTTTTATTTTATTTTAATTATAAATTATAATTTTTAATAAATACTCATATATTTTTTTAAATTTTAATATATAAACTATTAATTTCGATCGCCACAAACACCACCGTACTGCCTCTAAGAAAAAACATAGCTGCCCTTTGAGACTGTCTCTAAGGACCGTTAATTGAGAAAATGAGCGTTCCCGCCTACACGACCACCCCAACTACTCAACTCTCTCCTCTCCCATCGCCGTCGTTACCACCACCGCCACCACAACCCTTGTACGCGCTCACAAAGCCCAGCCAACCCATAAACTCCATCCTGTTTATATCCAACAAGAAGTTTGCAAAACACCACCTAACCTTGAGACAGACCAACGGCAAACCCACCGCCGACTCCACAGTCTCATGGACCTCGTCCATTGCTCGGCACTGTCGGAACGGCCATTTGGCCGAGGCCGCTGCAGAATTCGCCCGCATGAGGGACTCTGGCGTCGAGCCCAACCACATCACCTTCATTACTCTTCTCTCTTCTTGGGCCGATTTTCCTGCCCGAAGTCTGTGGTTTGGCAAGTCTGTGCACGCTTATGTTCGTAAGCTGGGTTTGGATACGATTGATGTCAAGGTGGGTACGGCTATTGTTGATTTGTACTCCAAATGCGGTTGCGTAGACCTCGCTAGGTTGAGCTTTGACGAGATATGCGTGAAGAATATAGTGTCTTGGAATACAATGATTGATGGGTATATGAGGAATGGCCTAATCGACGATGCAATTAATATGTTCGATGAAATGCCGGAGAGAGACGCAGTCTCCTACACGGCTTTAGTTACAGGGTTTGTCAACGCAGGTCGCTTTGAGCAAGCCTTGGAGTGGTTTCAAGAGATGCAGCTCTCTGGGGTGGAGCCCGACTACGTGACCATCATTTCTGTTCTCTCCGCTTGTGCAAATTTGGGGGCACTTGGGTTAGGATTATGGGTACATCGATTTGTTCTGAACCAGGAAATCAATCACAACGTCCGAATCAATAACTCACTGATAGATCTGTACTCTCGGTGTGGATGCATCGAATTTGCGCGTCAAGTATTTGATAACATGAAGATACGAAGCTTAGTTTCGTGGAACTCAATCATCGTAGGGTTCGCGATTAACGGTCATCCAGCGGAGGCTCTTGATTTCTTTAACTCGATGCAAAAGGAAGGGTTTGAGCCCAACGGGGTGAGTTTTACGGGAGCTCTTGCTGCTTGTTGCCATGCTGGCTTAGTTGATGAGGGGTTGAAGCTCTTTGATGCCATGAAGAGATTTCACAGAATATCACCGAGAATAGAACATTATGGTTGCATTGTTGATCTTTATAGCCGTGCAGGGCGGTTGGAAGATGCATTGGATGTCGTACAGAGCATGCCCATGAGGCCGAATGAGGCTGTGTTAGGGTCTTTGTTGGCTGCATGTAGGGCTCATGGGGATGTCAAATTAGCAGAAAAGTTAATGAATCATCTTCTTGAGTTGGACCCTAGTAGTGATTCTAACTATGTGCTGCTTTCAAACATATATGCAGCAGTTGGCAGTTGGAACGGGATGAACGATGTGAGGAAGAAAATGAAGGATTTTGGGATACAGAAGAAGCCTGGAATCAGTTCCATAGAAATAGGTTGTTGTGTTCATGAATTTGCGGCTGGTGATAAATCCCATGTTGACACAGAACTTATTTATGCAATGTTAGAGCATGTGTGCCTTGAGCTGAGGACATCCGGGTATGTTCCTGAATCTAATGTAGCTGACTCTTGTGAATATGATTGAAGTTGTGAATATGATTGGAAGCTTTTCAGTTCAGAAATGCATATGACCAGAATAGTCTTGGAAGTCAAGATATAGGTTGAATTTGTTGTTTGGTAAACAATTCTTTGATGGGTTCTGATACTGTAAAAGCTTTTTCAATTTATCTTTGGTATTTTGAAAGTGCAATGCACCTAGAAATTGAACTGGACATGGCCTACTTAGCAATGCTTTGTATCTTATTCCCGAATACGTACAATCCTATATCAGTGAATAAAATCATGAAATCAAATGGATGAAGAGTCATTGCAGGATGGGGAAAATAACTCTGTGATATCACAGCTACCAAGAAAAACTTATTCGTGTACAGATACGTTTCAAGAAAAACTAGATATGCCAAAAAATGATAACTCTCTGTTTCATTTTTCCGTAAAGGGGGATTCAAAAGCAGACAAGTGAATCATCTAAATCTTAAAGAGCATGTTTGGGAGGTTTAAAAAACCAAGCTTTTTAGAGGTTTAGCTTTTTCAACAAAAAGTAGGAAGAGAAAAGTTTTTTTAACATAATGACATAAGATTGTTTGGAATATTTTTTTGCCTTTGGTTTTTTGTCAAAATGACTAATATTTATTTACTTTTTACTTTTAAATGTAGTGGTTGGTATGATTTTTTGGCTTTTTTACTTTCTGAAGCTAGTGTTTCACTTTTTTATTGAGAGTCTTATTGTCGTTTTATATAATAGAAAATTAGAATGTTTGGGATGTGAATTAGTTGTGTTTTGAAAAAAAAAGTTTGAAAAAAAGAGTTAAGAGCTTTTTAGACATAGACATATTAAACAGTGCAACATAAAATTAATTTTTAAGCTAGATCCTATAGACCTTCTAAAGATCTCAAATTGATCCTAAACACCTCAAGATTTGATATGTTAAAATATAAATAAATAAATAAACAACACAACATACATTGGTTGAAGTGCCCAACTAATGTTGGTTTTTGTTTTTGTTTTTTGTTTTAACTTCTTGAGACATGAGCCATTATAGAAAGGGAGCAACTTCTCTCCACTCAATTCTTAGACTGGACTAGTCCAATTGGACCAAATTTGTGTCCAAAATGGGTTTACGTCGATGATCCGAGTTGTTTATTTTATTATTATTTACACAAAATATCAAGTTGTTATCGTTCATTTGTTTTAACACAAATGTGATTTTTTCAAACGCTTATAGATATTTAATCAATTTAATTTTTTTTGCAATAAAGTGGGTTCATTTTGGACAAAAAAAGGACCTGACTAAACCTGTCCAGAGTTGTGCCCTTGCAGAAAAAAGCATTCTCTCTTTCTTTCTCTCCACTAATAGTGATTCAACCACAAATTTCACCACAAAAGCATGACAAGTAAGACTCAAAATCTATTTGTACTGAGGTATTTTTGTACATAGGAATTAATGAGAGCTCAACTTAGAGTTCGTCACCTTGTTAGATAAGGAATGTCTCGGCTCCTACAAGATGCAATGGGGGTAAGTACTTCCCAATTGAAGGTTTGGCTGGATGGCGTTCTAATGCTTAAGAAAGTCTTTTCCAAAAGTTAGGAAGAGCAATTTATGAATTGCGCTAGTATCTCACCTTGGCACTTCAAGAGGATTCACGTTATCACTCAGGAGTGAGTTGTCCAGGCTCTTTTCTTCCTACAAGCAAGCTATCTCTTATTTGAGTATAAGAGAGCCATCTTAGCTCCACTCTAGCTTATCGCTGCCATTCACGTAAACATCCAAAGCCCCATGCTTACTGGCACTTTTGCTCGCGACCTAAGGAGGAATGTGGCCTAGGGGCTGGATCTTAAGGTTTGTCAGGGTGGCTTGGCTTGTCCCCAAAAGGGTGGCACCACCTTGACCAGTCATAGAGAGAGAGAGGGCCATCATTTAAGACACATAAAGTCTTGAAATTCGTGTCATACCTATCACCATCTAATGATTTGTCTGATACACCTCTCCACATGTGATATCCTGTGCAACTCGATACTACACTATAGTAATTGTTTGTGTAGAATCTGTCGCAGAATAGATTTGATATCTCAACCTTTTAGACTAGTGATTTTGGATCAAAATAATAAAGTTCTCAAAAGTTATGTTTTGATGTCATGAAATCACTCTCATTTCCAGTTATGTAATTACTAGTGATGAAGTTGTGTTTGGTTTGATTAGGAATATTGCTTAAGAAAGTGATAAAAATTTAAATATTGTGAGTTCAAAGTACTTTTCTTGCAGCTAAATAGTTCACATTCCTCTACAAATGTAAAATTCTCGGGAAGGAGACAAAGGATTTAGAAAAATGAATATAACACACTATACTAATAAGAAAAATAATCAAACAATCAGAGATACAAACATCGCACAGATATATGTGATTCAACAAGAATACTTACATTCGTAGCTCACTCTAGGATTTTACTATAACTATACTATCTATACTATTCTATAAAGGGAGAACACTCACTTGGTGTTCTCCCAAAATTGAAGTTGTATGAATTTTTCACTTTACCTAAAAAGTTCCTAAAAAAACCTACACACCAAGTCCATTTTACTCTGTAGCAACCCATTACCCCCATTATTAGTAACTCTTTGAGTTATGCTTCCCACCTTCTGATAAATCAAATCTTGCCACAACAGAGCCCCGCAAGTGGTCATACCTATCATCTTCACTCAACAGCCATCTCCAGCAAGTAGTGGTCATGCTTCCATCCCCCATCATTCCATCATCCAGTTCCCCAATCTTGGTGAGTTTACCGTATTTCATCATGGCTTTTTTCCTTTTTCTTTTACTTTTTGTATATACTTTTGCATTTTCTAAAATCTTAGATCTTAAAAAAACCTATTTGAAAATTTTCTGAACTCCTCATGGCGCCTCAAATTATTTTATTTTAGTTTATTTTCAATGTATTTGCTGATTTTTTTGGATATCCATTCTACTCAAGGATATTGTTCTCTATTATTCATGAAAAGATATTCACCCGCGTTTGATGCTCCCATCATTGTGTTTTGGAAGAGATTGCAATTGATAAGTAGCTATGAAATTTCGCTTTCCACCTTCTTCAATTCGGAAAACACTGGTAAAGTGCAACTGAATTAATTTGTTGTAAGATAATTTTACAATTCAAAATTTAAAAACAATGTACAATGTAAAAATTTTCAAAAAACAGATAAAGAAATGTTCAAGATTTGAAGCTGTATGGATTTTTGGCTTTGCCTAAAATGCCCCCTCTCTCTATAATCAGCCTCTAACTGTCCAATCCCTCTCGATCTGTATCCTGCCTTTGTTTCTTTGTATTGTTTTCGATTCTTCTTTGTTATACATCGAGATTAAAGTTGGTTGCTTGACTTTTCTATGGTTGCAACAGTAGTCGAGATTAAATTTGGTTCCCCTCTCTCTCTCTGGTTTTTCTTATATATATGTGTAGGGGGCACAATCATATGTTGTTTTATTTCTAGGGCTCTCAAAGCAAAAAAAAGAAAAAGTCAAGCTTATAAAATGTTGTCAACAAAAGATATTGAAATTACAGGAAGTATAATTTCATTCCCAAAATATATGTAAAATCCAAGTCAAGAAAGGCAATAGCAGTTTTTGGTTTCATTAGCTTAGATGTTGCCGTCGATGTCAAATAGGAATATGAACGGATTAATTCTACAAATTGAAATTCATTTGACGGTAAATTTCTAATTAGATTTATATTCTTTTTGAATTATTTTTAATGATTTTATCTATCCTTCTATACTATCTAATAAAGGGAGCTCAGATTATGGTTAAACCCATGTCACAAAATTTTAAATTCCAAAGTTACACACTCATAATTAATGTCTCCAGCCAAAAATAACGTTTTCTACACTAATACACGGTAGTGGTGGTATTATGATTCTAAATTGGTTTATAATTTCATGTGAAGAATTAGCATAAATATTATTTGTTTGTTAAATTAGATTTTATAATATAAAAATTGTATTAATTTTTAATATTTTAAAATAATTTAAATTATACACGTATATGTGTGCCCTATGCACTAAGAAAATTACAGCAACAGTTCTCATGGTGACCAACAATATATAGGCTTTGATTGATAAGTAGCTCAGAAGTTGGTTTTTGTTGCATTTTTTGTTTTTTAGCCAAAAACTTATTTGGATTGAAAATAAGCCCTGTAAATTAATTTTTAAATTAGTATTTTTTTGGAGTTAGTTAATTGAGTAAAAAGTTTGTTTTGTTGCTTTTTATTTATCTTTGAGAATATTATTATTTTATATAATTAATTATAATGATTATATATGATTGATATTTACAGTAAATAAGTTATCAAATAAAGATATTATTTTTTCAAATGTAATTAGAATTTAAATAGTGTTTAAATTTAAACTTTTTTAATTTTTGGCCTATTGACTTTTTTCACAAACAAGTAAAATTAGCTTAGTAGATTTTTGACTAAAAAGTCAAAAAAAAAAAAAAAAAAAAAAATGAGACCCTTTTACCAATCATGGCCAAAGGTCTCGACTTTACATTAATAAACTATTGTAATATTCTTTTGTGAATTTGCAAAGTTAGGATATTTCGGATCAATTTTTTTTTAAAATTTTAAACAGCTAAACTCATATACCTATTACACTTATTCTTTGCTCCTAACAAGACTTGAACTCTAAACTTTCATTTAGAGACAAACACCTATACCATTGTGTCAAAGGACTGATGGTGCACGTGATTAGTAAAATGCCTCGATGAAGAAGGTTCTTAAAATTTCTCAAGTGTTTTGGAAAAGAAAGAAACTAAAAAAGAAATACACTCAAAAAGTGTTTGAAATACAAGAAAATAAAGTGTTAGACCTTGAAAAGGTTACTGTACGAAGTGAAAAATGAGTTAAAAGATAAGCAAAATAAACTAGTCGGAATTGCGGTAGATAATATGTTGATTAATAATGTTATGGTAACCATATTTTAATAACTGCATTTAAGTACCACATGATGTAGCATCTTATGTATAATGATTAAAAATAAATGATAAGTCCCTAACATGACATAAGTACCATACATAAAACAATACATCACATTGTATATGTTAATATGCTCTTTTGCCGCTATGACAATATTTATAAGCTTCAAAAGTTAGCCTATACTCCCACTAACAATCACTTGCTAACTTTTATACTTTTTGGAATGCCACATGTTATATGTCCCCTTTTATTTCATCATCACGCAGCTCCCAAATCACTTGCCCAAGTATTTTCTCCGAAATCTCCATTGTGAAGTGTTCTCTGCCTCTTACATTTTGCAGTCGACTTCCTCCATTGTCTCAAATCCTTTCAGCATATATATGGATTTATTACGTGGCCCTCTAAACACTATGGTTGTTTAGCGTTGCTAAAATTAATAGGTCATGTATTAAAATTTGTAACAAAAATTGTAAGTATTTAATAAAAATTGTGACTTCTAGCTGAAATAGAAAAAAAAAATTGTTATAAATTATAACATAAGTTATGAATCTTTTAAAAAAATTATAGTTTATAATTAAAATTAATAATATAAAACTAAAAAATTTTAACAATAACTTTGCCAAACACTACATTACCCCCTTCTTAATCACACGTACAAAAGCATAACCACCTCTAATTTGAAAGGAATTCAATTGGGCCACCATAGTCAATGAGATATTATTTACACCACATTTACTCAAATTCCTTCCATAAGGATAAATGATCCACCCAATGGAGGGTCAAGATTAATAGAATTGCCATAAAATGATTTATTTATAGTAAAATGCCTCTTAAAGCTTGCACAAAGAAATTAAGGATAATATGTACTAAAAATTCAATGGCCAATAAAATGTTATAAGGATCTACCGATGGAAACATATAAGCTCAGGTGAAAAACCCAGCGAATTGTCTATGTTGATTCTTTGGTAATGGTTTCGAAGGAACAGTTATTTGTGGTAGACAAATGTCACAAATCACAACATTTTCAAAATGACAGGTGTCATAATTAAAGGCATTTTATCTTTGGTGATGCCTTCGAAGGAACAGTTATTTGTGGTAGACAGGTGTCACAAATCATAGCCTTTTCAAAAGGACAGATGCCATAATTAAAGGCATTTATTTTTTGTGATGCCTCTGAAGGAACAATTATTTGTGATAGACAGGTGTCACAAATTATAGCTTTTTCAAAAGGATATGTGTCATAATTGAAGGCGTTTATTTTCAAAGCCAAAACGGTTACTAGATTGTGAAAATATAGCATAACTATCCACCAACAGAGTGGAATCACAGCGAATTGCCCACTATTCAAGTCAGTAAGAAATGGCTCATGATGAAGACGGTTATGAAGGCAGTTATGAATGATTGCAAACCAATCTATAAAAGGCCTATAGACACGAGAAAGAGAGACTTACACACATCGGCAAACCTACCTACCTTTTTATTTTATCTTTTATATTTCATTTTATTCCCTTGTAATTTTCTTAGCAAATTTCCTTTCGATAGCTGATAGGAGTAGCTTGTAACTAGTTTGTAATTCCAGTGCTTGATTGTAATACCCACCGAAGTAATAGAATTCCTTCATTACTTTCATTTTCGATTATCATCACTTTCTGGCGAAATCCTGAAATAAGACAAAAGGACTTTGCACGCAATCGCTTGATCATCTTAAAGAATTTTCTCTTCTCGAAGAAGATTGAATTTGTTTTGGTTAACAAATTTTTGGCACGCCCGGTGGGACACTCACTAAGTCAGAAAATAATATGGTTCAGACTCGCAAAGACAAGGCAGTACAAGAAAATGTAACTCCCATAGAAGTTACCAACGAAGCGAATACAGTGAATGAAATTGACCAATCGAATGGTCACACAGTCAGTCGAAAAGCTTGGAAAAGCTTTTTGTACAAGAGAGACAGAAAATATTTAAAGTGTTCAGTAATCTGAACGTGGAGGAGCAAGAATTCATGATGGCAATGAAGATGGTTATTATCGGTACCGAAATACTTACGTCTGCAAATTTCACGTCTAATAAGGTGGCTAATGTCAGTATGCCTTTGGCAAAAACACACGTGAAAAATCAAGGATCATCGATAGGTCCCAACTGTGGTCATTTTCAACAACAAGTATGTTATAATCCTGCTTATGAACCTAAAACTTCTCAAGGATTAGGACTACGAGGTCATAAACCTTCAAATGTTAGCAGATCTTCAATAAGAACCTATTTGGTACCACCTGTTGTAGATCCTGTTTACTCGAATCCACCAGTTGTGGATCTTTCTAGAGTTGATCAACCTTTTCAATCATAGGTTGAACAACCCATAAATGTTAATCCACTAATGGGTCAACTAATGAATGCCAATCCCGTGATAGGTTAGCAATTCATAGTCAATAGAGACCAAATTGTGGAAATTGTGCAAGATCTCTACGAACCAGCTCTTCGAAGGGCTGAGAGACCTATGTTTCGAAAATCCTATCTGTACTGGGTAGATAATTTAGGTTTCCCTACGAATTACAAGATTCCTGAGTTCACTCTATTCTCAAGAGAAGAAAATGTATTAACTATAGAGCACATAGGTAGATTCACTCTACAATGTGGTAAAGTAGGAAATAATGACTTTTTTAAAATAAAATTATTTTCATATTTCTTAACTAAGGTTGCATTTACATAGTTTATCAATCTACTAGCCAATTCAATCCAGCATTGGCAAGGAATGAAAGATCAATTTCATGCTCAATTCTTCAGGACTGAACCTGAAGTGACTATGGAAGACCTAGCCAAATTAAAGCAACATTCGACAGAAACTACTGAACAATTTCTCAGTAAATTTAAAAGGATGAGGAATAGATGTCATATTATCTTGCCAGAAACTAATTGGTAAGATTAGCTCAAAATGGTTTGAATTTCGAACTAAGAAAAAAGTTCGAAGGGATGGAATTTAAAGATTTGTTTGAGTTAGTCTCGAGTGCCACTAGGTACGAAGGCTTATTAAAAGAGAAAATGCATCGAAAATCAACTTCTCTTGGGACCTATTATCAAGAGGTTGAAGGATATGTACAAATAAATGTAGTGCAAGTAGTTGGCAAGACTCCAATTGTATGTGATACTTTGCAAAAAATTGAAAAGCCATTGAGTTTACCTTTTATGTAACTGAGCAAAAAGAACCAGCCTTCGACTCTGCGACAGTATTCATTTGACTTATCTAAGGCAGATGAACTATTTGATGAGTTAGTAAAGCAAATGTTCATCACTTTAATGAACGGCCACTCTATCCCACCTGAAAGAGAAAGAAAGGGTAAAGAATATTGTAAATGGCATAATTTTTTTGACATTCTACTAATAATTGCATAACATTTCGAAATGCTATACATGATTTGATTCAAAAAAAAAATGCTACAATATGCTAAAGGAAAAGAGGTCATGGAGATTGATAGTGATCTACTTCCTGATATGCTCAACATAAACATGATGTCAGTTGACCTTAGAAAGGTTATGAGAAAATTGCCAAGTGTGATTACTCGTGAAGAGATTACCAATGCCAAGGTAGACAAAGGAAATACGAAGATGCAAGAAACAAGTCAGAAGTTCATTTGTATCATATGTCGAAGGGCTGTCCAAGAAACCGAAATAGAAATAGTAGAGAAGGAAATGAAGACCTGTTTCTCAGAAGCAGTGTTACGGTTCAACACAATGGGTGGAGGAGATTTATAGATTTATGTTGGAGCCAAGTTAATGTATGAGGGACCAGATCTAAGAATTTTTGGTTCTTGTGAAGCTGAGATGTATGGGCCAAATGATGTGCCATTTTTGTTGAATGGGAACCCAATAATTCCATGTTTGCCAACAACTTAAGAGATGAAGCACCATGAAAAATGGCCAATTAATTGGCCACATGATAAAGTTGCACCAACACCATGGTAGGGATTTCAAAGGGATATGCCTTTTGAAGATCGACAGAGAAGACAGTTTTAAGGGACTCAAAGAAGGATGGTATGTATCAACTACTACATCTAAAAATCGTAAACTACAACGAAAGTTTGCTACTAGAGCATTGGCAGATACGCACCCAGATTATCCCAGAAGCCCTCCTTTCCCTCGTCAAAATACACCGAATATGGTGTGGACAAAAGAAGGATTGAAGTTCACCAAACAAGAAGGTAGAGGTCAGTCAGATGAAGAGACTGGGGGGAAAAAGTCAACAACTATGAAGGCTGCCTTAGCAAGGAAACCAGAAGAAGTCAAAAGGTTACTCATGTCAGAGGATGAGTCAAGTAAGGTATTATACATGGAGGAGGATGCATTTAAGAATCAAGATAAAGACCAAAGCTCGAATGGATCAGATTAAGATGATTTTGGAAAAAGGTTAGAGGTGATTCAGTTTGGGTTAGTTTTGCCAAACGTAGATTGTAATATGATGCTGATTTTACCAACGAGGTTCCAGACAAAACCAAACCAGCCTGCTAGTCTCGATGGAGACGTCGAAGATCATTCAGAAGCGAAAGTTAAGATAGAGAAAGGCGAGGAGAAGATACCTTTGTCACATTCGTTGGAGGTTCGAAAGAATATAACAGGAGAGTCATACGTAGTAATGCAAACTCCCGAAATGGCATTAGTAAGGCATTTAAGGCCGTTATATGTGATAGCTATGGTCAACGGGAAGATGGTTAACAAGGTGCTTGTAGACAATGGAGCAGTAGTTAATATACTTCCATCGAGAATGCTGAAATTTTTAGAGAAAAGAGTTGAAGATTTGATTTCCACTGAAGTTACAATGAGTAATTTTTCCGGAGGAACTTCATCTACGCATGGTGTTCTAGCATTATCGCTAAGTATTGAAAATAGGAAGATGATTACTACATTTTTTGTAGTTGACTCATCATCCAATTATAACATGCTTCTAGGTCGAGATTGGATACATTCGAATGGATGTGTTCCATCCTCCCTACACCAGGTTGTGATCTTTTTGAGACAAGAAGATGATGAAGGTCAAAAGAAGATGGAAATATGTTGGGCTGATCGAAATTCATTTAAAGCTGATACACATAATTTTGAAGCATATGAGGGAGCTGAGGAAGATTCGATGGTCATTGAAACAGTAAGTCTATCAAATTTTTCAGGAGAGCAAAATTTTCAAGTGGTTAAAAAAGGGTTGAAAGAAGCAAGCCAAGGTTTTTCAAGGCCTAGTATCATCAAGAAGCCTGCAAAAGGAATTGATATAATGAATGGAAAGTGAAATGTTAAAGTTTTGGAAATTAGATGACATGTTAACAGAAGAAGAGAAATCAGTAAAGTTTACTTTCGAAAGACTCTATCTGTTTTTCTCGAACGCAAATTAGAAGGGAATGATTCGTGCAATTGGTCAAAATGTGTAAATGAGGATGACTTAAAATATGAGGTTGACGATGGAAGAGCTCACTACTGCACTGGTTAAATTAGACGATGTAAATGTAGAAGTACAAGATAAATTAAAAGAGGTCAATTTAGGATCTAGTAAAGATCCCAGACTTATCTTTGTATGTTCAAATCTAAGTCATGTGATGAAAAACAAACTTGTAAGTTTGTTAAATGAATTTAAAGATTGCTTTGCTTGGAACTATGACGAGATACTAGGTTTAAATAGGAATCTCGTAGAGCATAAATTATCTATTAAATCAAATTTTTTACCCCATAAATAGCCACTTAGGAGAATGAATAATTCGATGTTCTTCTAATTAAAGAAGAAATCGAAAAGCTTCTAAAAGCTAAATTCATTTGAACAACCAGGTATGTCAAATGGCTGTCAAACGTAGTACCAGTAATGAAAAAGAATGAAAAATTAAGGATTTGCATAGATTATAGAAATCTTAATACAACAAGCCCAAAAGATGAATATCCTATGCTAGTAGTTGACTTATTAGTCGATTCAGTAGCCAATAATGAAATTTTATCGTTTATAGATGGGCATACAAGATATAATCAAATTTTTATTACTTCACAAGGCACTCATAAAACAGCATTCAATGTCCGAGCGCCTTAGGCACATATGAATGGGTAGTGATGCCTTTTGGACTAAAAAATGCTAGAGCAACATTTCAAAGAGCAATGAATACTATATTCCATGATTTTATTGGAAAAATAATAGAAGTGTATATAGATGATATTATGATCAAATCTGATCAATAAGAGGAACACTTGGAATATCTTCGAAAGATATTCGAAAGGATACGATATCATTAACTTAAAATGAATCCACTAAAGTGTGCTTTTGGGGTATCGACATGAAATTTCTTAGAATTTTTAGTATGTAAAAAAGAAATAGAAGTTGATCAGAATAAAATTAAGGCAATTATGGAATCTGAACCACCATCAACGAAAAAGGAGCTCCAACATTTTTTAGGGCAGGTAAACTTTTTGAGAAGATTTATAACAAATTTAGCAGGAAAAACGGTGGCATTTTCTCCATTACTTACGTTGAAAGAAGGTGATGAATTTAGATGGGAAAAAGAGCATCAAGAAGCTTTCGAAAAGATTGAAAGGATACTTGACTAAGTCTCCTATTTTGATGCCTCCTATCCCAGGTAAGCCTTTGAAATTATACGTCTCTACTAATGACAAATCTATAGGAAGTTTGTTAGCACAGAATAATGAACAAGGGCATAAACAAACAGTTTATTACTTAAGTAAGAGATTAAATGATGTCGAAGTTAAGTATACTTCCATTGAAAAGCTGTGTTTAGCATTGTATTTTTTGCAATAAAGTTAAGGCATTATTTGCTGCCTTTGATAGTACACATCATTGCAAAAATTGACGTCATTAAGCACATGTTGGCTAAACCTATTTTAAGAGGAAGACAAGAAAAATAAATTTTGTCCTTAATACAATACAATTTTGTATATGTACCTCAAAAGGCTGTCAAAGGACAAGCATTAGCTGATTTCTTAGCAGATCATCCAAACATGTCATTAGAAAAAATAGAGGATGATTTATGTGAGCTAAATTGCATAGCAATGCACAGTTGGAAGATCATGTTTGATGGATCAAAGACTGATCAAGGAGTAGAAGCATGCATGGTTATAGTGGCTCCTAATGAAAAAATATCAATTTGCTTTTCAATTGGATGAAGAGTAGGTCCTTTCGAATAATCAAGCAGAATATGAAGCTTTAGTAATAGGACTCGAAATAGCACTAGAATTCAAAATAACTCACCTAAAAGTTATTGAAGATTCACAATTGGTGATTCGACAAGTGACTAGTGATTATTAATGTCGAAATAACATTTTCAATGATTATCTAAAAAAGGTAAAAGAGTTAGTAATTAATTTCAAAGAAGTTCAATTCGAACATGTGTTTAGATTACAAAATAATGATGCCAATGAAATGGCACAACTAGCTTCTGGAATTAAAATTCCAAAGGGGGAAGATGAGAAGTGATAAAAATACCCAAAAAAAAATGGTCAATTCAAAATAAGATAACTCCTATAGAAGTCTTTTGTAACGAGCCTTATAATAAGTTAGTTAAAAATGATTGGAGAAGTGAAATAAAGAAATTTTTACAAGATTCTTCAATTACTGTTGATAGGACCACAAGGTTCGAATCAGTAAATTATGTACTTCTAGAAAATGATTTGTTTCGAAGGGCTTCCGATAGAATATTACTTTTATGTATCAACCAATTCGAAGCCATGAAAGTCATGGCTGAAGTTTATGAAGGAATTTGTGGAGCTTATCAAGCAAGAGAAAAAATGAGATAGTTAATTAGAAGATATGAATATTATTGGCCGTCTATTATAAAAGATTGTATATCCTATGCTAAATGATGTCGAGAATGTCAAAAATATGGACCTATCCAAAGAGTTTCAACTTTACAATTACATTCGATTATAAAACCCTAGCCATTTCGAGGATGGGCAATGGACTTAATAAAACAAATTTATCCTCCATCCTCACAACAACATGATTTTATTCTAGTGGCCACAGATTATTTCACGAAGTGGTTTGAAGCCATTCCTATGAAAAATGTAACACAAAGGAGTGTTATACAGTTTATAAAAGAACATATAATTCATCAATTTTGATTACCGTAGTATATAACTGTAGATCAAGAAATAGTTTTTAATGGAAATGATATCAAAGAATTTGCCCAAGAGTACGGGATTCAAATGATAAACTCAACGCCATATTATACTCAAGCAAACAGACAAGCTGAAGCTACCAATAAAATAATAAAAATGACTCGATTGAAAGTCATGGAGAATAACCCTAAAAAATGGCATGAGCTATTATCAGAAGTGTTATGGGCTTATTGAACATCGAAAAGAGATAGTACATAGACCACTCCATTCCATTTAGTATATGGTCATGCAGCTGTATTGCCCATAGAAGTGACTGTGCACTCAAGAAAGGTGACATATCACAATCATTTATCCAATGATCAATTTTATGAGACAATGACTATAGAGTTCGAAGACCTCGAAGAATACAGACTACAAGCTCTTACCAACATTCAGGCTCAGAAAAAAAAGATCGAAAGCGCTTTTAAGAAGAAAGTGAAAAATAAATGTTTTGCAGAAGGTGATCTGGTTTGGAAAATTATATTACCATTGGGTTTGAAGGATCCTGAATTTAGTAAATGGTCACCAAATTAGGAATGTCCTTTTCAAATAGCAAAAATATTACCAAAATAGGCATATCATTTAGAATCCCTTAATGGTGAGTTACATAAAAGAATAATCAATGGAATGTATTTAAAAAGATACTATCCAACCATGTGAAAAATCATGAAAGAATATTAAAATTATATTTATCCATTCGAAATAATAAACATACCAATACCAAAATATTTGATTACAATGGAGGAAAAGAGGATTTAAACAAATCCCATTCAACACTTAGAGACTTAGATTTAAACAGAGATTGACCCAAGTCTTCTAAGGCTTCTTGGATGTTGAATGCACTGTTTTCTCCTTTCGAGAGGAGATCCTCTGTGTCATGAATCAAGGCATCTTTTTCTAACTTCAAAGCGTGCCTTTCGAGATGAATTTGATCGAGCCTGGCTTGTAGTTAGGACTCTTCTTCTTAAAGCAGATAATCTTTTTGTTTAATCTGAAGAGCTCTTTCTTGACGAGTGGAGATGGAAGTAGGTATCGATTTCATGGAATCATTATAAGATTGCTTGGCTTGAATGGTATCTTGATGATATTGAGCCAAAGCAATCTTACCAGCCAACTCTGAAGCCATCATTGAGAGTTTAGCTTGTTGATCAGGGGAGAAGACGATCTTGGCAACAATAGATAACTTCTTGATGCATGAGAGAAGATCTTAAGCTTTCGAGAAAAATAACTCTTCAAAAGGGAGAAAAAGAAGGTCATTGTTAGCCCAAGAGCTTCTTAATTTGATTTTGATGATTTTCATAATTCATTTTCTAAGAATAAATGTCTTTAAATGG
>JAOTRH010448822.1:0-31016 GCA_034768845.1 Heliamphora exappendiculata | reverse complement strand
GGGGGGGGGGGACGGGGCTGGAAATCCTCAAGCCACTTTTCAATTCCATGAATGTGTATTATTTATTTATATATTTTTATAAATATATAAATAAATCTCAAAAGAAGACACGTACAAACGAATAATAGTTGCGGACATGAGCATGGCATGGGTAAAAGCATATTATTTGTCAACCTCGCGTAAAGTAATTAAGGTCATGGTTCGTGATAAGGTCGAAAAAAGTCTACAATAATTCTTGGAAAGTGATGTGTTTAAAAAAAAGAAAACTTGATGATGCAATTCAGTAATTCGTCCATGTAAAGATTTGACGATGGACACAAAGCAGTGGACTTGGTTAATCCCCTCGTAATAGTAATTATGATAAATATATGCATGCAAATTATGTTACTGCTTCATAATAAGGAACCTTGCAAGCAACCAAGATGAAATCTTCTCCAGGGAGTAAGTTCTTCCAAAGCTTCCTTCTTTGGTTAAAGAATGCGGCAGGCGCAAAAGCAGAAGATGGTGTAGCCTGCCTAGGTCAACACGCAGTTTTATATATAAAAAAAAAACAAAAACAAAAAGAAAAAAAGTTATGCCAAAGAAAATTACTTCTCTTTGGAATGATTGCCTAAAAGTAAGAGAAGAAATTAATTCCCTTTGGAAGAATTGCCCAGAAGTAATATCTCATATGAAAGTTCAATATCTGCTAGGAATTTGCAAAGATACGTATACATACTAAAAATATGTTTGGATTTATATCCATATATGCCCTCAGCCCTAGCCGATTATCTCTCTTAAAATTTTCAATCCATACACACGTGAAGTTAAAAAAAAAAAACTATTAGTGTGTTTATCACCGCATTCAAGATACTTTAAATCTCGACATTAATACTAGCAAGTAAGCATCAACTCGAGTCTTGAAGTTGGGTAATTTGTAGACACTAAAATTTTGACACAGTTTAATTACTATTTAATCAATCATGATTAATAAATTTTCATAATTGATTAAAGTTAATTTGGCCTAAAAGACACAGGCCTACAACGCCATGTGTCAAAGTCAAATTTAAAATATGAGAGAAAGAATCTGAATTCAAATTTAATTTTTTCTCTATAAAAAGAATATTTATTTCCTCCCATTTAGAAAATTAAATCAAATAAAAAAAAGAATTTAAAATTGAGAGGTTTCTAAATTTAAGATCCCTCTTTTGAGCTTATAAATAGAGGCTCTCATTTATTTGGAGAGGATCTTTGGCCAAGAGAATTCTCAAGAATTCTTCAAAGCTCTCTTTCTCTCCCCGAAGTCCTGTCTCATGGAAGATCATCAAGCTCTGTAATTACGCGTCCATTCGTCTACGAGTTCTTAAATTAAGCACGTTCTACGAATCATTACACTTTTGTCTCTTCGTTTCGAGAAGATAAATTCAATTTTGTTTGAGATCAAGCTATTCAAAACTATCGGCAGACTCTTTCCGCTATCTTCTTTATTTGAAGATTTGAAGAATGTAATACCCTAACTCTTCACATGGCAACGATATTATCGGTTTCGAGCAAAGCCCTCATGATTTTGTTCTTCCCAAGGGGTCACCCTGGCAATTCATCCGAAAAAACGTCAGCAAACTCCTCACTAATCTGTAATACCTTAACCCTTCACATGAAAATGATATTATTCGCTTTGGGCAAAGGCTGCACGATTTTGTTATTCCTAGGGGTCATCTATCCGTGCATTGCTCTAGTCCAAGCACGCTTAACTATGAAGTTCTACTAGGATCTCTACCACCTGGGAAAAGGCCTCGTTGAATCTAAGAGTCCAAAATTTTTCCTGTATAACCTAGGAACTCTCTCTTCCTTTCCGATGTGGGATATCGAGATATCACAATTCACCCCATTAGGGCTGCACGTCCCTATGTAGTAGCCTGCCAACTCCGATAGCCTACCAATTCTTATCGACCCGCTCACTCAGCAGCCCGTCCACATGTCACGCGAGACAACAGGGGCCTACATTCGAAGGTGGGAAGAGTCGGCTCTGATATCATCTGTAACAACCCAACCCTTCACATGGCAATGATTTTATCCGCTTTGGGCAAAGTCCTCATGGTTTTGTTCTTCCCAAGGGGTCACCCTGGCAATTCATCAGGAAAAATGTCAGCAAACTCCTCACCAATCTGTTAACACCCTAACCCTTCACATGGCAACGATATTATCCGCTTTGGACAAGCCCGCACGATATTATCCGCTTTGGACTAACCCCATCCTTGTATTGCTCGAGCCCAAGTATGCTTAATTACGGAGTTTTACTAGGGTCTCTACCACATGAGAAAAGGTCTCGTTGAATATAAGGATTCAAGATTTTTTCTTTATAATCTAGGAACTCTCTCTCTCTCTCTCTTTCCGATGTGGGATGTCAGGATATCACAAAGAAAGTTCGACAAGTAGTTCAATTCTACAATAAGCTATTTTATCGTCGGATTGTAACTGGTTCAGAGGTTCATTATTTTATTTGGTGTTAAATCACAGAGGATTGTACTCCTTTATTTAAAATTAATAAAATATTATTTTGTGCATTCATTTTTCGTATTTTTTATTATAGACTTGAAATTTTTGTGTTACAATATGTAAGGTATTTCTTATGGAAAATGAACTGAATGACAATAATATCCTTCCAAAATAATAACTCAACTGAATGAAATTACTTGACCAAAAGAATAATTTATCGCTGCAAAGAAGAATTGATGCTCAAATTAGATAAAATTCGAATGTTTATTTTATTTTCCTACCAATAATTATATAACAAAAAATTCCACTCAAGTTAGAATTTTGCCCAAGTTAGAATTATGAAATAAGACAATTTCCAATGAGAACAACATAGAGTCTGGTGCCATAGGAATAAGAACTTTAAATATATAATTTGCGTAAAATAAATGAGGACAATGTCTTGGAACTTGACATTTTAGGTCAAATTACAAATATGATAATTTTTTTATGAGAAATCAGAATAGATAAATTTAGAGAAATTTTTAGGAGTAGTCCTTTTATCAGTTGATAAAATAGATTTAGTCCCCTGACATTTTCTTTAACGTTTTTAGTCTCCTATATTCAGTGCCTAACCAAAATACCCTCGGCGTTCCGTTCCCACGCGAGAAATTTGATTCGAAGCTGAAAATCCCAATATTAAAACGGCTCTGAGAAAGGAATTGGAGTAAATCTCGGTCCAGAAATTCAAGAACTAGTAAATTTAGTCACCGCCTTGGTACCCTCAGACACCGCGTGCTTCGCCATCTCACCAGGCAACACCAGCCTCATGGCTGTCTAGATCTCGCGGGAGGTGATGGTGGGCTTCTTGTTGTACCTAGCGAGCCTGGAGGACTCCTGAGTGAGCTTTTCAAAGATGTCGTTAATGAAGCTGTTCATGATCCCCATGGCCTTGCTCAAGATTCCAATGTCCGGATGAACCTGCTTCAGCACTTTGAAGATGTAGATCTTGTATGTCTCGACGCTCTTCTTATTCCTCTTCTTCTTGTTGTCCCATGCGACGGCTCCGCCCTCCTTCGGCAGTTTCTTATCGGCCTTAGGCTTCTTCTCCGCGGGAGCCTTCTCGGCTACGGTGGTTTTCTTCTCCTCCACAAGCTTTTCGGAGGCGGGCTTCTTCTCCGCTGGCTTCATCTCGGCCTTGGGCGCCATGGAAATTTTCTCGGCTGGCTTCTTCTTCTTCTTCACGCTAGTCTTCGCCGCGCACCATTGCCGGTGTGGTCTCTGCGGAGGAGGGGGATTTGTTTGGGCTATGTGTGGGCTAAATGTTTTTAATTGTATCAGTTGGTGTGGTTTTTAATTATGTCAGTTTGGTGATTTATAATTGTATCAGTTGAGTTGTCTCAGTTGGATCGTCTGGATTGAATGTTTGGTTTGAAATGATAAATGCATCGACTGAAAATTGTATCAGGTAAGTGTTCTTGTAAAAATCTTTGTCTTAATTGTGATTTTCACAAGTGATGAAATCTTAAAAGTATCACTTGAAAAGTGAGTAGTGACCTTGTAATAAATGTATCTGTTGCAAATTGTATCAATTGGATGTTTTG
The DNA here is from genome assembly GCA_034768845.1 of Heliamphora exappendiculata. Lineage (NCBI taxonomy): Eukaryota > Viridiplantae > Streptophyta > Magnoliopsida > Ericales > Sarraceniaceae > Heliamphora > Heliamphora exappendiculata. The sequence goes on along the minus strand of JAOTRH010448822.1, from coordinate 26,961 downwards.
GGCTTAATGTTTGGCTTGAAGTGATAAATGCATCAGTTGTAAGTTGCATCAGTTGGGTGTTTTTGTAAAAATTTCTCTCTTAGTACTATTTTTCACAAGTGATGAAATCCTAAAAGTATCACTTAAAAAGTTGTGATTTTCTGGTATCATACTTTGTTTTGATTTTTTATTGAAGAGAGAGAGAGAGAGAGAGAGAGAGAGAGAGAGAGAGATTAATTGCATATTTTAAGAAATACGTCAATTTTGAAAAATATTTAAAAATCAAAATTTTAAATTTTAAATCAGGAAAGATAATATTTTAAATAGGGGTATATTAGTCATAATAAAATAATTTCAAATTTGATGGGATCTAATCTATTAAAAAAAGTGCTAAAACTAATACTCTTACGATATTCAAAAAAGGACTAATTCTTAAATTTCTCATAAATTTATCGGTGTTTGTAGAACTTCGTCGTATTAATAAAATAGAAAAAGAATCATCTCTTGTATTGATATGAACATTTAATTAACATATATATAAAATATTAAAATAGGCAAAAAAAATTACATGAGCATTTAATTAACCAAATAAAGAAGAAGTCTGGGGTTGTGAATAATGCCTTGAGAATGGCAATTTGGGAAGAAAGTTCATGGGCACTTTTCGATACAAACCATTTAAAACAAATCTATAAACCCAAAATAAAACCCCATTGAAAACTCTTGCCCACTAATCACTTTTTGCCCATGATTGTATCATAAAGTTCCATTGGCAACTCCCTATTTGATCGTCATTGTATCAGAAGGTGCCATTAGCGACTTAGACAATTAACACTAAATGGCTACTCAAAATCAATTGAAATATTATAGGGATCTGGTCCCTTTTATTTTGAAATAATTAATTAAACATTGTTGTGGTGTGTTGAGTAGAATACGGTTAAGTGTTTAATTGTCATTCTGGGCACGCACTGTCCGAGGGCACTAAGCACCCACACAACCACTTAGTTTACGGGACCACAGCCCGAGGGCACTAAGCACCCTCCAACCTCGTTTACGAGAATTAACCCGAAGGCACGCAGGGACCTACTCTGGGCACGTTTTCGGACTTACATTAAGGAGCAATGGAAGAACAACTCAACGCACACACTGTCACGGTACAACTATGGAGAACATTTTCAAACCAACCCGCAAAACAGATACACATCACATGTATACAAAAGGGATCCAATCCATGAACCATGGAGATCAAACAAAACATGCGAAAACATGATTTCCACCTAAACGTTTTTGAAGTTGAGACTCAACCCCGAGGGCTGGCTCCAAACCTTCAACAAACATGTTTTTCCATAACTCCGTTTTCAAACCATCTTTTTGAAAACTTCCGGTAACCCTTTTTGAAATCGTAGAATCTCATAAAAATCTCGGATAGACATCGTACGAGGAAAGCTTGAACCAAAACACATCATTTTCAAAAACAGCCCAGGTTCAGTCCACTGGACTCACCCTCCAGTCGACTGAAAAACACACTAGAAAAGCAAACCAAAACAGAAACCATTTCAGTCAACTGACCTCCCAAGTCCAATTGACTGAACCTCCAACATGATGATCCAGTCGACTGAACCAGCCCAGATCATGTTTTTGAGCTACGATTTTGGTTTTCAAGTCTCAGATCAAGCCTTAAAAACACCTATTTTGATACCCAGGAGCATACCCGAGCTCAAGGTTATCATAAAACCACGAAAGGAACATCCCTCTTTCGATTTCATCCAGCCGAACGCCGAAAAACAATTTTAACCCAAAACCAGATTTGAAACATAAATAATTTTTCATGCGTTTTTAAACGGTAGAAACACGTAGGATTACATGTAGTGCCCTCTAACAGTTATACAGTCTAGGATCCTATCTCGGTGAGTTCAAAACTCGACGTCTCGATCTACGTATAAAATCGAGCTTTGCCAAAATAGAATTATGACTGGATGGATGCGTAGACCACGATGTCGATACTAAGGATCAGCAGTTGGTTTATCAAAATTCAAGCCCCGGACCTCCGAGAAGTTAGAGAAAAGGCAGAGAGAAAACTGAAGAAAACTTAGAAGTTAAGTTTTCAAAATATCTTTTGAAAAATATCTAAGTCCCAATATTTATAGGCCTCCTAAATATCTTTTTTTTTTAATTTTCAAAATTTGCATGGCAACTCCCTACAATCTCGAGAACCAACCCCGCATGCTCAGATAAACTTAAACATACATCAAGACGAGTAAATCACACATCGTGGAAATATATATGCAAAACACATCATATATACATAAGTCTCAAAAAGAGACGGGTCCGGGTCTCACAACTCTCCCTCCTTAAAGAATTTTGCCCCTGCAATTCACAACAAGATCACGAGATAAACAGGTCTGGGTATTTAGCACGCATCCCAAACTCAAGCTCCCACGTCGCATCCTCAACCCGTGATGATGCCACAGGATCTTGGCATAAGCAATTGTCCTGGCTCGTAACGTCTGCTCCTTTGTATCAAGAATTCTCACTGGACTCTCCTCATAAGTGGCATCCTCATCAATCCGTAGCTCAACCTAATCTAGCACATGTGAAGGATCAGGCTCGTACCTCCAATGCGTAGAAACGTGAAACACGTTATGCACAGATGGTAACTGAGGTGGTAACGCCAAACGGTAAGCAACCTCTCCAATCCTATCAATAATCTCAAAAGGTCCAATGAAACGCGGTGATAGCTTCCTGTTATGACCAAATCTCATCAAAGCTCTACGTGGTGAGACCGTCAGAAACACATGATCACCCACTGCAAACTCCAAAGGTCGCCTCCTCTGATCTGTATAACTCTTATGGCGGCTCTGCGCTATCAGTAGGCGATGGCGAATCGCCGCAACCTTCTTCGTCGTCTCTCTTACCATGTCTGGTCCCAAGACTGTGGTCTTTCTCACGTCTGTCGAACACACGGGTAATCTATACGGTCTACCATACAAAGCCTCATACGGTGCCATCCCAGTACTGGACTGATAGCTATTATTGTATGTAAACTCTGCTAAAGATAGATGATCCTCCTATGAACCTCTGAAATTAAGGACACAAGATCTCAGCATATCCTCAAGAATTTGTATAGTCCTCTCTGAATGGCCATCCGTCTATGGGTGAAAAGCAGTACTGAATATCAAGCTCGTCCCCAAGGCCTCCTGCAGACTCTGCCAAAAGCGCGAAGTGAAGCGCGGGTCTCGGTCTGAAACAATGGATACTGGCACTCCGTGCAATCTGACTACCTCCCTGACGTACAAGCTACTTTGTTGTTCCACCGAATCCCTCACTCGAATAGGGAGAAAGTGTGCAGACTTCATTAACCTATCAACCACAACCCATACGACGTCGTGTCCCCTAGGTGGCCGAGGAAGTCCTAACACAAAGTCTATCGTGGCGTCCTCTCACTTCCACCCTGATATAGGCAACGATTGTAGCAATCCTGCCGATCTCTGATGTTCCGCCTTTACCTGCTGAAAGGTGAAGTATCGGGAAACTAACTGGATAACATCTCTCTTCATTCCCATCCAATAGACCTGACGACGTAGGTCATGATACATCTTCATGCCTCCAGGATACACGGCAAGACGAGAATGATGACACTCATGTAAAAGATCAGCTCGGCCTAACTCTGGCATAAACAACCTGCCTTCCAACCTCAAACCCTAATCAGAGCCCACAATCCATCCTGTTGTATCCTCGCCACTAGCAACGCGGTCTCGTATCATCTGAGCCTCCTAATCTGCCTACTGGACCTCAAATACACGTGCTATCAACGTTGGTCGAGTAACTACAGAAAATAAGGTGGCACCCGTCTCAATCTCTCTGATGTACAAATCAAACTCCCCAGCATCTGCAAGCATGCCCCACTCACGTATATCCACAGAAGCTAACGACCCATGAGATCTCCTACTGAGCGCGTCTGCCATAACATTGGCCTTCCCTGGATGATACTGCAAATCAAAATCATAATCCTCCAACTGCTCCATCCACCACTGTTGGTGCAAGTTCAGGTCCTTCTGTGAAAACAAGTATTTTAAGCTCTTGTGATCGGAGAAAACCTCGAAATGCTCACCATACAGATAGTGACGCCATGTCTTCAAGGCGAAGACCACAGCTGTCAACTCCAGATCGTGTGTAGGATAGTTCTACTCGTGCGTCTTCTACTGCTGGGAACCATAAGCTACAACCTTATCTTCCTGCATCAGAACACATCCAAGAGCGTCATGTGATACATCACAGTACATAGTATATCCCAAGCCTCGCTTTGGAATGATCAACACTGGCGAACTGGTCAACCTCGTCTTCATCTCCTGGAAAGCTGACTCACATGACTCACTCCAAGCAAACACAACTCCCTTTCGTGTCAGGCGCATCATCAGTGCAGCGAGTCTAGCAAAATCCTTCACGAACCGTCGATTGTAGCCGGCTAGAACCAGAAAACTACGTATCTTAAAGATACTCTTCGGTCGTTCCCAACCGGTCACAATATTTATCTTTGACAAATCCACTGATGGGGTCTGTTGACACTACGTGTCCTAAAAATCTCACCTCAGTCATCCAGAACTCGCACTTCTCAAATTTCGCATACAGGTGATGCTCTCTCATAGTCTGTAGGACGATCTGCAGGTGATCATCGTGTTACTCCCTCGTGGGTGAATATATCAGAATATCATCCACAAACACTACCACAAACATGTCCAAATAAGGATGGAAGATCCCGTTCATCAGACCCATGAACATAGCCGGTGCGTTCGTAAGACCGAACGGCATAACCAGAAACTCGTAGTGACCATAGCGAGTCTGGAAAGCGGTCATCGCTATGTCCTCGCCCCTAATCCTCAACTGGTGATATCTCGACCTCAAGTTAATCTTCGAGAAGCAACTCGAATCCCTCAACTGATCAAACAAGTCGTCTATCCTCGGCATCGGATACTTGTTCTTCACTGTCACCTGATTCAGCTTCCTGTAATCGATACACAAACGCAACGATCCATCCTTCTTCTTTGCAAAAAGAGCAGGAGCTCCCCACGGAGAAGTACTCGAACGTACAAACCCTCTGTCTAGCAACACCTGCAACTGCACCTTGAGTTCACGCAACTCAACGGGTGCAAAGCGATAGGACCGTATAGATACGGGAGTAGCTCTGAAAACTAGATCAATAGAGAACTCTACCTCCCGACTTGATAGCAACTCATACAAATCATCAAAAAAGACATCAGGATAGTTGCACACCACCGGAGGTAACACTCCTCGAACCCCAACTGCCTCATCCAACGTAAGGGCTGCAAAAAGAGAACCCAGGTTGCCTTGGTCCCGCACAATACCTGGCCTAGACCTTAAACCCTCATCCTGGTCTCCCACAAAATAAAAGCAATCTCCCGCTAGTGTACAAATCGTTACCCTCTTTCGATCGCAATCAATAAAGGCACGATAGGTGGTGAGTCAATTCATTCCTAGGATGACATCGAATGCGGTCATGTCTAGAATAACAAGGTTGAACTCTAAACAATGAGCGGTGACCTCCAACACGCAGGATCTACAGACAAGACTCAACTTCACACTCCCACTGACCGGGGTCTCCACACACATAGTACTACCCAACCAGTCCATTTTCAATCCCAAAGTAGATGCAAAAGCATATGATATAAAAAAAGATGATGCTCCGGTGTCGATAAGAACACTAGCCCATGATTTGTAAACTAGAAAGGTACCTCTGATCATGGAAGTGGTAGCAACAGCATCCGGCACGACCGGTGCTCTAGATGAACTAGGATCTATAAGAACATATGCCCTAACTGGTCCGCTGCGGCTCTGAACTGTCGACTGTCTACCGGACTGCACTGAAGCTCCTCCCTCTGCAAAATGGGACGTTTGAGCTCTAGGCTGGGTATACATCTATCTCCCCTGGCTTGATGGAATAGCGGGTGCGCCTGCTGTACTACGCACACTCCCTCCTCCAAGGCAGTCCCTGCGGATGTGCCCAGACTGGCCACACTTAAAACATATCACTGGCCCCCTCCCATGTGCCTACGACTGCGACTGTGCCTGAACAGGCGCTGCACTCCTACACTCAGCCGCACGATGTCCTGGCTGCTGGCATCGGTGACAAAGGAGCCCTCTCTGATCTGACCTTCTCGTTGAAGCTACGGGAGGCGTGGAGTTAGAAGACTGTGGAGGATACGACCCCACTGGATGCGAACTCAGACCAGATGTCCGTCGACGCTTGTCCCTGCGTTCCTGGAACTGTATACGTTCCCCATCTGACTGACCCCTACTGTCCCTGTCTCTACGCGTCTCGTTCAGCGTGTCCTCCACTTTCATAGCATTCTCCACCAGCTCTGTAAAGACCTATATCCTGAATTTTTCCGCCCTATCTCGGATAGCGGGCCTCAAATCCCTCTCGAATCATTTTGCACGAAACTCATCAGTAGGTACGATCTCCTGTGCAAACCTGGATAGGCTAGTAAGCTCAGCCTCGTACTCAAGCACTGTCATCGTGCCCTACGTCAGAAATAGGAAGTCCTCTCTGTAGCGATCCCTCAAAGTCGCTGGAAAGTATTTCTCCAAAAATACCTTCGTGGGTGCATCCCAGGTGCCTGCCACTGTAGTCTTGGCGAACTTCCACCACATGTAAGCACTTCCTCTCAGCTGGAAGGTGGCACATATAACCCTCAGATCATCTTCCTTAATCTAAAGCGAATCAAGGATCTTGGTAACCAGCTCCCGCCACTCCGTGGCAACGGTGGGATTGGGATCCCCGAAAAAGGTAGGAGGGTCCAGATGGCGAAACTCACGTATCGCAACCGTCGCCCTCGGCTCAGGTATGGTCTCTCTCCCCTAGAGGCCTCAGCTAGTTGCCGGATAGAGCCGACCATCTCAACGAACAGATCTCCCTCGGCGACAGGTCCTTGGGGTGCATTAGCATCCCCAACATCTGATACTAGAACGTCCCTTCGGCCAGAACCACGGTTATGGTCTCGACCTCGACCTCGTCCTCCTCGCATGGACATAACTCTATACGAAAGAAACATAACATGATAAGAATCCATACAATATGCTATTGCTAACGTAAAAGACAAATAAGTATGCTAACACATAGCCACGTAATATCATGTCATCACATCTCACATACCGAGGAGAACCAACAAGAAAGACTCGTCCATCTGGATAACCTACTCAGATTCCTTGCTAGAAATCACGTCCGCGAAACGCGTCTCTAACATAGCTTCCAAGTGTGTTAATCCAAACGCCCATAGACAAGACTAATCAATCCTAAGGTCTAACCTCCATTCCCACGTATACACCACAAGCTATCATGCTATGTTAAAAAACACTGTAACACATGCAACCAAGCACACATACATCCTCACAAGGTGATGTACGCTATTTCCCATGGCTCATAGGTATTCAAATCCAGAGTTCTCTTACCAAGTTGTCACGCTCCAAACATTCGGCTTACGCGAAAGCCCACGAAAATACTCATTTAAGAAAATAGGTTTCACAGTTAAATATTAAAATGTACAACATTTGGATAAAAATTCTCAAAGTTCAACTCTCATAAACTGAAAACATGCATCTCATATATGAATAAATATATCGGCTAAAGGCATACAAAACCAGCCTCAACAAGCATCACATGTGTAAGTACATGTTTCAAAAAGAAAAAATTATAGCAAGTCTTCCATCACCTCTGCAACTAGGTTATCTCATCATGCTCACCTGAAAAGATTTTACAGCAAAATCTCACACCGTGAGCCGAAACCCAATAGAATATAGACAATAAAACTGTAAAGCAGGCTATGCAACTATATACACACGGGCTCAACCACAGGAGCCAAAAAGATTTTTCTTCCAAAATAACAAGTTTTTCGTCAGACTATCACGAGTCTCAAAGGTTTTATCTCAAGCCTGTCATAAAATCACAAAATGGACATCTCTCTTTCGATTTCATCCAATTGAACGCCGAAAAATGGTTATAACCCAAAATCAGATTTGAAACATAAATCATTTTTATGCGTTTTTAAACGGTAGAAACACGTAGGATTATATGTAGTACCCTCTAACAGTTATACAGTCTAGGATCTTATCTCGGTGAGTTTAAAACTCGACATCTCGATCTGCGTGCAAAATCGAGCTTCACTAGAATAGAATTCTAACTCTATGGATGCGTAGACCACGATGTCGATACTAAGAATCGACAGTTGGTTTATCAAAAATAAGCCCCAGGCCTCCGAGAAGTTAGAGAGAAGGCAAAGAAAAAATTGGAAAAAACTTAGAAGTTAGGTTTTCAAAATATCTTTTAGAAAATATCTAAGTACCGATATTTATAGGCCTCCAAAATATATATTTTTTTTTACTTTTCAAAATTCGTACGGTAACTCCCTACAACCCCGGAAACCAACCCCGCATGCTCAGATAAACTTAAATATGCATCAAAACGAGTAAATCACACATCGTGAAAATATATATGCAAAACACATCATATATACATAAGTCTCAAAAAGAGACGGGTTCAGGTCTCACACATACCATCCTCATATGTCATGCATATGTTCATCATTAGTCAATTTTTTATGAGCCTTGATTCATGTTGTATAAACCATTTCAGGTGATAACGGGAAGAAAACTATGGATTAAGGAGTGTGGTCGTGGAACCCCTTCGTAAATGTTGATAGAATCGTATATTAACATGTAGAATGCAATTTCTTTTGAACACATCGTGGATGGTTGTCTTTAGGTTAAAACAACCTTGTTTGTAAGGCCTTAAGGCCAAGAATACTTGTTTTGTATGCATGATAGGTAAATATTGGTTTCTTTAAAATTTAGAAAAGTTCCTTTATTCTTTTGGTATTGTATCTATAAAATTGGTTGCTTGAAAGGTTTATCTTTATAAATGTTTTAATGTGGAAGCTAAGTTTTTAGAAACTAAGCTTGAAGAAAGAGTCCAAAGCTAGACCGCTCGATGAATCGCTCAAATAGTCTATTAATCGGTCAAATGTGCCCCTTGATTTCTCAGTGCAGGAAGAAAATGCTGCAAGTAATGAGAGACCGCTCGAGTAGTCTTTGGACAGATTGAACGGTCTGACTGTATGGGTAATTTTTCACCCCTTTGTTTTGGTGCCTTTTTTTTAAAGGGGTTATAATCCTATCGTATGGAGTTAAAAATTCAAAACTTCAACCACCGGTGAAGAATCAAAATCGCCAAAATGAGATTCCATTCAGATGGATATGAAGCCCTCGATGTGTACAACACTGTTTTACTATTGCAATGCTAAAAATCACACCCAAAGCAAGAAAAAATCTAGAGAGAAGTCTAAGGTTTAAGTTTTCTCTAAGAGATAGAAAGAAAGGGAAGCTTGTGGAAGGTATGGACCAAATACCAATGCCACTATCTGCCTCATCTTTAACAATTCTTGCCAGACCGATCGAGCAGTCATGCTTAGAAACTTCCAACTTTTGCACAACGACACCTACGGTTTCAGGATTAATTCTACCTTGCATTTTTAAGCCACAACGTACATACATCACATAGAAATAAACTATTTTATAACAACCATATGCAAATTATAACACGTCGAGAAAATATTATAAAATTATTTTCATAAAACAAATAAATATGAATAACAGTCATGCGATACTTAATTTTGTAATATTATTCTTTTACGTGGTAAACATTAATTATTGGTCTTTTTAAATAATTTTTATAGAAGGAATCAAATAATTGGTCATGATAATTATAAGAATAAGGTTGAATTCAAAATTTAGCAGAATTAGAACGTAAAAAAAAATTGCTTATTAATTGGAGTAGAGGACATAAGAATCCTTTAATAAAAGACTAACTTATCTTCATAGAGAATAAAATACGATCCTTAAGTTTGTGTTTGGCATAACTTTTTTAATAGGTTTTTTGGCTTTTTAATAAAAAAGTAGTTGAAAAAAGATGTAAAAAAAGAGAAATTTAGGGTTAGGTCCTCTTTTTGGTAATAAAATTAGTTTTAGTCCCATTCAATCTTTTTTATTATGATTAGTCCCGTCTCTAATTTTAATTTCCTAAAATACCCTTAAATTATATCTTTAGAAATTTTTTTTGACAAAATTCCTTCTTAATTGGGAATCAAAAATTCTATCCCATAAATCTCTCTAAAAATCTCTCAAAAAATCTATATCCAAAATTTCGCGCCATAATCACCACACCCTTCCAATCATAGACAACTACAAAAGATGTCCTACAATTAATAAAAATATTAACAGCAATTAGAGTCATACTGAAATGTATAAAATATACTAAAACATGCTTTCGAAAGAATAATACTATAGGACTTTTCATTGTAAAATTTCAAAAAAATTAACCATTAATGCAGCTGTATAGCTGCCGTACTTGCACAACAATACTATAGGATTTCCCATTGTAGATTTTCCAAAAAATTAACCTACAATTAATAAAAATATTTACATCAATTACAGTCATACTAAAACATGCTTTGTGAAGAATAACAATTTAGTATAACTGATAAATTGACAATTTGATTTCGATATCTTGAATTTGCACCGTTGCTGCAACTGGTACATTTGTCAATTTACTTGGAATTATAAAATTTCACTTTTGCGTCGACTGATAAATATATCATTTGCAGCATAATTCTAGAAATCGAACTGTTGCGTCGATTAATAAATGTATCAGTTGAAATTTAATTCTGGAAATCAAACTGTTGCGTCAACTGATAAAATCAAACTGTTGCGTCAACTGATAAATGTATCAGTTGAAGTTTAATTCTGAAAATCAACTAATAAATGTATCAGTTGAAGTTTAATTCTAGAAATCAAACTGTTGTTTCAACTGATAAATGTATGAGAGTAGTATTTTTTTTCAAACCTCAAAAATACTTCACAGCATCCACCATACATTTTCTCATATATAAATGCGCAAAATCAAACATAAAATAAAATTTTCTAAATAGAATACATGTGAAGTACATTGAATACGTGGAACCACAAAATATAAAAATTTCCAAATAGAACAAACATGAACTACCTTGAATACATACATACTAAATCATTCAACAAATATATATTTCATAAAAAGTATCTAAATAAAAGTATTGAAAAATTGATGATATTAACATATATTCATAACAAAAAGTGGTATCAAAACAATCCAAAACATATACATACCAGTAAAAAATGAGAGAGTCTTCAAATTCAAAACGTGTAGAATATTTTCAGTACAGCAAAATATGACGGAACAACTCTGAAGTTGTGTGAAGTTGAATACAATCTCTCTCTATTCCAATCTAGAAAATTTGTTGAAAAATAAATTCGCAATTAAATCTCATTAACGCAAAATGGAATATAATCTCATTCTACCGAAATATCTCATTAATGTGAAGTAGAATACAATATTTCTCTACGAAAATCTTCTGTATAGTTACTAAATATTTAAGTAACTGTCTTCTACAAACATGAAAAGTGCATTATTTTCCATAAAAAAACTAGATAAGTAAAGGAATAATGGTTCCTACAATTTAGATAGTGTATAATCTAATTAGCACAGGCTGGAACGTGGAATTCAAATTCAAGAAATTTGAATAATAGTTCTTACAATCAAAAAAATTAAAAACAAACAAATCCATCGGTTAGGAAGGGCATACTAGAAGTTGGAAAATGTAATTCAAATATAAGGAAGTTGAATAATGGTTCCTACAATCAATGAATTCAAAAACAAACAAATCCACCGGTTAAAAAGGGCATAATGCTCCAAAAAATAATAAATTTTTTTAAAAAATGACTAAATCTAATACAAAAAATTAAGTGGGACTAAAACTCTTACATTCTCCAAAAATTGAATTAAAACTAAATTAATCATAAAAAAATTTAACTGATTATAATAAGAGGCTAAACCAATAAACTTTTTAAGAGAAGTTTTTAGGCAAAAAATATTTTAAAAAAAAGTTAAATCCGAACATAGACTAAGTTTGCCAGTATAGTGCACTAAACGAATGCCTGCAAACTCGAACTTTTAACTCTTTGCATAAAGTCCCAGTAAATCAACTATCAAATTAATTTTTTTTCTCTACAAGATAATTTAAAATCAAATTGTAATCAAACTAAAATTTTTACATATTTAGTTTAAAGTCAAAAAGTAAAGAAACATTTTAAACCAAGTTATTAAACAAAGTCATTATGTTTTTTTGCATTTATCCGTGCATAGCACGGATTAATTGGTAGTACTATTATATAAAATAAAATATTATGCTTTTCAAAATTCTATATGAAGTTTTTAAGAATGTATATTTAATTATTTAGAATCATGCGTCCTAATTTGATTGGTTCAAATTCGAATATTTTCAAAACTCTAGTTTTAAAATTAATGTAATCTTAGCCTTGATTCATATTATTATCCTGATATAACTATTTTTATATTTTAATATTATCTTTTGAATTTAAATTTATCCAAAATTGAGTTCTACAAAAATCTGAATACTTTTTAAATTTAAAATTAATACATATGAAATTAATTCAATTTTATTCTTGATTAATTCTAAATATTTTCCAAATATATGTATTTTTAAATTATAATATTTATCTATTGAAATTATTATCTTAGAACTCTACCTATCTATCTATACTATTATATAAAATTATAGATTTCTTAATCTCCAAAGTTTCATTCATAATTTCTAGGAATTTATAAATTTTTTAGTACTCAATAATTATGCATAACTCGATTAATCAAAATTTGAATTTTAAGAATTAATTAGCTTAGATAATCTTTTAAAACTTTAATGCTATCTTATCTTGGTTTTTATATTCAAATTACTATTCTAATTTAAACTTATCTTATTCTATTAAAACTCTATCTATATACTATTATTAATAGATAACAGTTATTATTTAGAGATACATGCAAAAAAATATACAATTTTCAATTATACTTTTTTGCTGGAAGTTTTCATTTTTTCATATGAAGAAATTCATATTGCATAAATCTGTACGCGTAATAGAGATTATGGTTGGTAACTCCTTAGTCCCGCCTTATTTATACATTACCAATTTGCTCATGCAAATTTATGCTATAATTGGTTATTGATTTACCCTAATTTATATTATTTTGATGCTCCCCTTTGTGAGTAAAGCACAAATAAATCTCATTGTCGTACAAATTAATAGGTTTGATTTGAATCTCATATGACTTGGATTCAGCATACTATAGTTTTGTAGTTTGAGATTTCATACTTTCTTTCATCTTTCAAGGTAACTCTAATTTTGTGATTATTCTTATATTTAAAAAAGAAAAAACTCATCAACTCAAATTTCTATTGCAACACCAAGGGAGAACGGTGATTCACATGAAGTATAATTATTTTTTAATGCTATATTTATGATTGTGCATAAATTCTTTTAGAGAACAAGGTGTAATATTCATCCAAATTAAACTAAAGAATGAAAAATGCTGTTGTATTAAAGCTGGCAAGACCATACAATTTTTATTTTTATTTTTTTTGAGACTATACATTAGAGTTTTATTTTACTTGCCTATTAGAATACTACATATAATTAAATATTTTGTTTTATTTCCTTGGATATTATTATTTTAAAAAATATTAAGATTATTTAAAAAAATGTTAAGAATAGAGGTTTCAGATGATTTACTACTATATTCATGAATTATTTATTAAATATTTCATTGTTAGAAAAATGAAAAACTTTTAGTGTTTTGTTATGTATTTCGTGTTTTGTTACGTGTCTATATCTTGAACTACTGGATCACATATCTATTTTTTTCGTTTTTGGTAATTTGTAGTGAGATTGAGAAATTAAAATTTATAAATAAAATGAACAAAAAACATACACATTAATTTCACATAAATTCGAACCATGCATCAAATAATAAATTCTGAATGCAAAATTGACACATCTTCATTTTACATTGAAAAAACTTTTAGTATGATATGTAAGTGTATCACTATAACGTGCTAAATAAATGCATACAAAGTCAAACTTTTAACAAACTTTTTGCATAAAGTCACAAAAAATCAAATATCAAATGAATTTTTTTTCCTCTCTACATGGTAACTTAAAATCAAATTTTAACTAATTTAATTTTTTACATATTTAGCTTAAAGTCAAAAAGTAAAAAAATAAATTATAGACCAAGTTATTAAACGAAATCATTATATAATTTTTTTTGCATTTAACTGTGCATTGTAGGGATTTTTTGCTAATATATATTAATGAAAGAAGACTGTATAGGGGGTCAATTCCCCTCAAGACTTGTCCCCTCAAGGCATCTCAAGACTGCCGTTTAAGGGTTTTAAATGAATTTACAATGATAATTTGAATCGTTTGTTTTATAGGTCTTACATAGTAGATCATTTATACGAAAAAAATTTATTTCGATCGGATATTCACAGATATATGAACAAATGGCAGTTCATTGTACAAACTGGACGATTTTAGTTTGCAATGGGTTGTTAAGTCTTTACCGTCCATTTTGTACAATGAACTGCCATTTTTTCATATATCTGTGAATATCCTATCGAAATAAATTTTTTGTATAAATGATCTATTACGTAAGATCTATAAAATAAACAATTCAAATTATCATTATAAACCCATCTAAAACTCTTAAACATCAGTCTCGAGGGGTTTTAAGAGACCCAGTCTTGAGGGGTATTGACCCGGGCAAGAGTGGGATAGAGTGTTAATTTTAAAAATAATGATGTTGTGAAAGTAAATAATATATTAAAAGATAAGTAAAGATTTATGGACTATCCATTTCTTTAAATACCAAAAAAGTTAGAAAAATATTAGGTGTATTGTGAGTTTTTTTTTTATTATTTATATTCGATTTGAGTAGATTAAGGGTTTGTTAGACAACTCTAGTTTTTTAGATTTTTTTTTTTGGCTAAAAACGCAAAAAAAATTAATATAAATCGCTTGGCAAAAAAATAAAAACATAAAAAATAAAATCAAAATACTAACTCCTAGATATTCTATTCAAATTTCAATTATTTTTTAAAATACAATAATATCTTCATTCGTAACTTATTACTACTACTATCAACTATATTACCAAGTAGCATTTAGCACAATAGTATAGGTGTTTGCCTCCAAAAAAAAAGTTGGGAGTTCAAGTCTTGTTAGGAGCAAGTTGTGGGTGTATGAGTTTAGCTATTTAAAAAAAAAGCTACATATAATTGTTAATATTAAATGTATAAAAAGGTAAATTGTTTAATTTGAACAGAAAATAAAAAAGTTAACTTTTTACCCAAATAATCAGCTTAAAAAATTAGCTTAAAAAACTAAGTTCCCAAATTACTTATTTTAAACTAAATTTAATTTTTTGACTAAAAATGAAAAATAATAAAAAAATTAATTTTTAAACTAGTTGTCAATCAGATCTTAAATAAGAGAATAAAAGTTGAACAGTTGTTTTATGTGTTGGTTAAAAAGTACTAAAAAGTAATTTAAATTTTGATATTAATAATTTGAAGGGTGATTGTATAATTTACATCGAATATTCGATAGTACCACTTTAAAATTTACTGAATTATTAAAGACTGAAACCACCGTCTTTGCAATGCAATGAAGTATTTAAAGAAGTACTGTCGAATAATTAAAGTGATTGAAATGATAGAAGAAACCAATTGGAAGGACTAAGGATCTACAAAGCCATTTGGTGGTTGTTTGGCCAAGTAAACTGTCAAGTGCAGCGAAAATGGGTGTTTGGCTCAGGTGTTGCAGCAGCTCTTTTATGCTTATGTGCAGTAGGAATATATTTGGTTTTTATATAAAATATGCGGGGATAATATTGTCTTTTTACTCCAGTACTCTATTAGGAATGGACTGGATTATGAATTTCACATCTTTGGTCGGTAAATTATTAAATATTTATAGAGTATTATGTAAGCGATGTTACGTGATAAATAATCGCAATTAACCTACACAATGTGAAAATTATCATTTGTCTCTTAACTACTCAATAAATATGAGTTATCATGTCACTATCATAAAATTTATCATTACTATATTAGTTGAGAGTATCACGTAAACTTACCACATAATACTTCAGGAGCACCAAATAATTTACCCTTTTTGGTGGGTTTTTATATCCGGTAATTTTAAGATTTCACAATCGAACTTCATTGTTAGTCCAATCAAAATTTTGTAAAACAAACATAATCTTTTTAAACCAACCGTAATTCTAGTTTAATCCAAGGGCTAAACGTGTTATCAAGCAGGCATAAGTGGTTTTTGTAAAGGAGTTCTAAATTTGGACAGGAGTTTCTAGCGCGCACACTTTTAGATCTCACTTTTACAATTCGAATCGTTAATATTTTTAGGGTTCATTGAGTACATCATCTATGTAAAAAATTTAAATTAATTGGTTAACGTTAATCACATGTTTAGATCAATTTCGTACATATGAGAGAAATGAACGATTATACTTAAAATCAAGTTAATCATTCATTTTCTTCGTACAAAATTTATTTGAACATACAGTTATTGTTATCTAATTAACTTAATTTCTTTTGCATAAATAATACACTTTCTCGAATTGCAAAATGGGAAACAAAGCCATAAGCCCATTTAGCTTCTCGCGAAGTATAGATATAATTTACATCAAAACATCTGATTGAAAAATGGGAGAACGCCTATAAAGATCCTACGAAAATAAAAAATTTATCAAATCATACGATCAACACAAATCATCGTAGTGGAACCCAAAAATGGGCCCATTGTAAGGACTAGAGGATCCTGTCCAAATTTTCAAATGGAGAGTAGTCGTCCTCAATTGTTGTTCATACGCTTCTTCTTTTTCATAAATTATTTTTTTTATTATAGAAAAAATAATGAGACGTCCTAATCAATTCAACATCATAAGCTCTCAGCAAAAGCAAGAGAAGAATTGGACCTCTTTCCCTTCAAAGAAAGAGCTAACAAGGCTAAAGCGCACGAGCTACCGTATTACCTTGACGTCGAAGGTGGATGGATGCACTTGAACTCAGGGGAAAAAAAAAATTAAAGATTAAATGTTTGGGAGACATAAGGGTGCGTTTGGTCTAATTATTTTTTATAATTTTTTAGATTTTTAGTGAATTTTTTTCGGTATTAATTAGGTCAAGTATACTTTTTAGATTCATGTAATCACAACAACAAATTAGAAAAGAAAATGCTTTTAACAAAAATATAAAAAAAAAACCCAGAAAAATCTAGATAAGACAAAAAAAAAAATTAGATTCCTTTAATCACAATGAATTAGAAAAGTAAATTTTTTTTTAATAAAAATATAAAAAAAAAACCAAAAAAACCGAGAAGATAAAAAGCCAACTTAATAGGCTTTTAAATTTTTTGTGACATTTTTCATTTTTAACAAATTTTTTAAATTCATTTTAGTTTGAACATGCATACTTTTTATATAGAAATCAAAAAAATTAATAATTAAACAAAAAAAAACTCTTAAAAAATGTTCTTAAGCTTTTAGACCAAAGGAGGCTTATTTTCACTAGTGTAAACCCTTTGCAAAAAATAAACAAATAAATAAATAAATAAATAACAATTCCATCACAAGACTTCAGAACATTATAACAAATTTGGCAAATTCGTGCTTTACGATTTGAAAAATAAGTAACAACACTTAATTTTATTTAGAAGTTTTAATTCTAATTTAAAGTTTTTGTAAAATCTAGCAATAAGAGCTGCGTATAAAAGGTACAATTGTTTAGAAATAGGTGGTGCATCAAGTCAATTGGAGAAAGTCATGTTGTAACTTGCTCATAAGAAGAAGGATTAGCTTTAGGCACGGTTTGAGGTGTCTAAGAAATTTGATTTTTAAAATAATTAAATTTTTTATAGTAAGAAGAGGAATAAAAATGTTGGCGTGTTTGGAATAACATTTTATAGTAGTTTTTTTTTAATTAAAATATTTAATATATTTTTCTTTTTTTCTTTTAAGTTAATTGTTTAGGTAAAAAAATTATTTTTTTTATTTTTATTCAAAGTAAAAAAATTTACCATTCTATATATTTAATGTTAATAATTATATGTAGTTGGTAGTTGTATTAAAGAAGTTATTAATAATGGGTATTATTGTATTTTAAAAGTGATAAAAATTTAAATAAAATATTTTAAGAATTTGTGTTTTGATTTGGCTTTATGATTTTTTAATTTTTTTGTTAAACAGACAACCACACCAAAAAAAGTAAAAAGTTAGGATTGTCAATCAGCGCCGTAGATTAAAAGATGAAAAAAAGTCGGTTGATTTTTAAAAAAATCAAACACTATAACTTAAAAATTGACTTTTTTTTTGCGAAAAATGTCTAAATTTTTTAAAAAACCAAACAACGGCTTAATAGTAGGCCTCACAACTATTGATTTTCATCAATATTTATGTGATTGAAATTGAATAATTAATCTGTATTTTTGGTGTATTACGATTTCTTATTTGTTAAGCATATCATATAGAGAATTAAAAAGTGTTAACTGTACAAATTTGTTCGATATACTGTCTTGTATTTTACGAACTTATATAATTTGAATTTTATTTACATATATTTGAAGTGGACTAAAGTCATGAATTCATAAGTAATTTAATATGTGTAGAATTTTATAATTATATGAGAGTTATGATTTTATAATTTGCCTATAATTAATAAAGGCTTTATAATTCTAGTCGTAGTGTGGAGGGTTAAATTGGGGTGGAGATGTAGGAAGAGGCAAACAAATACCAGAGACACTGGGGTAACCTTTGAATAGAGAAAAGGAATTTATTTCAAGTTTCGAATTGTGACTGTCAAGTTGACACGCCCCCAAACCTGAGGCACGTGAACACCCAAAAGAAACCTGTTTTATAAAGCTAAAGATCCTACAACCCGCTTGACGTAACTTGAGTTTTGAAAGGAAAATCAAAACAAGTTCATAACTTTTGAAAAACATACTTTCAAGGGTTTAATTTTAGTAAAAAATTGTTCAAAGGAAATAGAATAAAAGTCCTAAGAGCCAACTTTCAAAACAAACAAACAAAATTTTGAAAAAATGGCTAGACCACTCGAGCGGTCAAAGGACTGATCAACCAGTCCATGCCTCCTCTTAGTTATTTCCCTCAGGCTTAAACAATCAAGAGTCCCTTTTAACCGCTCGATAGACCGCTCGAGCGGTCCATCGAGCGGTCTGACTCTGAATTATTTTTGTGAAAACTAAGTTTAAAACTCAAAACTTCACATGTTTTCATGCATTTTGGAAAGCCTCATAGTATAAAATAAAGTACTCAAAACATGGTCTCAAAACTTCCCTCGAAGCACAAGAGCCATACACAACATGAAAACCAATTGAAAACATATGATATAACTTAAACCATAACCAACCAAACCGGAGATTCTCCCTCACCCAAATGTATATGTATACAATCCATGAGTGCGTGGCTATAAGGCCTTACAAAACGAATACCAACAAAACCAAGTATTGAATCATTGTACCAAATGAATTACATTTACAATATATACATTTCTCAAAAGATATTTTTACATGTATGTAATTCAATTCCCAAAAACTTCAAAAACGTTCATTGAGACAAAACTTCTTATTCGACCATCTTCTTTCTATTATCACCTAAAATGGATTAAGCACCATAAGCCAAGACTCGTAGAAAAAAGACTAGTTATGAACATATGCATGACATGCGAAGATGATTATATGAATGTACAGCATGTTTGAACCCAAAATCGAATCTACTTTTCTTGTAAATTCTCGTTCACATAATTCGTTTTCTTTCCTTATTAAAACCAACACACTCTTTGTTTAGTCTTTAATCCCATCATCTCAACTCCAACATAATTATCATGATTTCCTATTTGATTTCCTTTTTTTCACAATACAACGACATCTTATGGGTTACACACACTTCTTTCTTTGATTTCATTAAGTACCAAGGTCGGACGGTGCCTATAGACCCAGGCATATTTATCACCATCCGGTCACACGAGGCCCAATGGATAAATATCCATTTTATAACCTGACGCGGGAGTACACATTTTCAATTTCTCTTGAAAACATCGATGGGTCAACCGCCCAAAGGCACGTTTTTACGGGGATTAACCCGAAGAAATAGCCTACCTTACATTACATAAGTTTTTAATCTTTCACCGATGAACTACTTGAGACCATTCTTAGTTATTTAATTCAATAGCATGGTACCTTAATTATATCATTCACGTTTAAACCACTACGAGTCCAACCGTCAAATCGGCTCCTCTCGCCAAATCTGACACCATTAAGGTTTCAATTATCAACAATTATCCTCAATTGTCAGGAGAATAGTGCTCAATTGTCTGATCCTCGAGGAATGCTCCAATTCCAATCAATGAGTCAGGAATTCGGCACAGTATAGGCGTAATTCAGCTCGTATGTCTACAAAGCAATAGGGTGCCAGCATCAAAACTTGTACTCCCTCGGTACTTCAGTAGAGTATCTCTCACACAATTTTTTTTCTAAAAATATACAAGGGGTATAGTATTTATAGAATTCATCGACCAATGAAATGTTAGCACGTTTTGGGACACATCATGATTTTTAGAGTTGGCGGTCACCATGATCAGAGTTGGCGATCGCAATAGAGGTCAAGTTTCCAAGAGTTTCTTTTCGCGATCGCCACAATGATGTTGGCGACCCCTAGGTTCAAAGTTGGCGGTCGCGACCTTTGCTAGGGTTTCCAAGACATTCTTCTAATGGTCGCAACAGTCAAAGTTGATGGTCCCACAGTTCAAAGTTGGCGACTCAAGGGTTGGACATAGTGGGTTCACTGGTTTTAAAGAATTTGATCATCTGGTTTGAATACTGAGCTTGGATCATTCTCTGAGGATCATTCTAAAACACCATTCCACTTAATTTCATCATCGAATTCATCCGAATCATCCTAAGATTAGGCGGGGTTAAATTGGAGTGTCTATAAGTTGCCATTGAAATGACTCTTAAATCATAGACTTTAAGCCCATTTCCCTCGATAAACGATTAGCTTGCTCTTCACTTAAGCCTTTAGTTAACAGATTCGTTATATTAGCTTTAGACTTTATATATTCGATAGAAATTATTTCACTCAAAAGCAAGTGTTTTACAGTATTGTGTCTGCGATGTATATGTCGAGACTTACCATTATATATATATTTTTTTTGTCTTAGCAATTGCTAATTGACTATCGCAGTGTATACAAATGGCTGGCACAGGTTTAGTCCATATAGGGATGTTTTCTAAAAATTGAATGAGTCATTCAGCTTTCTCTCCAGTTTTGTCTAAAACTATAAAATTAGACTCCATTATACACCTCGCTATACACGTCTGTTTAGACAATTTTCATGACACAGCTGCACTACCCAAAGTGAATACTTATTCACTTGTGAATTTTAAGTCATTAGTATCATATATCTAGTTTGTAACACTATATCCTTCAAGTACTGCTGGATATCTAGTGTAATACAATCCATCATTTTCGGTGTATCTCAAATATCTTAGTATTCTAATAATTGCCCGACAGTGGTCAATTCCAAGATTACTAGTGTACCTGTTCAATTTGCTCACAGCATATACCAAGTCTGATCACGTACAATTCATTAAGTACATAAGACTCCCAAGAATACGAGAATATTCTAATTGAGATATGGCTTTATCTGTATTATTGGATAAATGAAGATTTATATTAGCAGGTGTCCTTGTAATGCGGGTGTTACTCTCATTAAACTTCTCAAGAATTTTTTCAACATAATGGGATTGAGATAAGGCATATCTATCAAATGTTTTAGTGATCTTCATCCATAGTATAACATATATAATTCTCATATCTTTTATGTCAACCCTCTTATTCAATATATTCTTGAAAGTTTTAATTATAGTATTATTACTACTCAAGATTACTATGTCATCAACATACAAACAAATAATAACACAACTTTTGTCAGTGTCTTTCACGTAGAAATATTTGTCACACTAATTTATTTTAAAACTATTTAACAGCATTACATTGTCAAATTTTTTATGCCATTGGTGCTTGTTTTAATCCATAAATAGATTTAACAAGCTTACACACCTTCTTCTCTTATCCTAGAGCTATAAAACTCTCAGGTTGTTTTATATAAATTTCTTCATATAAATCTCCATTTAAGAAGGTTGTCTTAACGTCCATTTAATATATTTCTAGATCAAACAATGATTTAATAGATATTAGCATTCTAACATATGTTATTCTAATTACAGGCGAGTAAGTATCAAAGTAGTCCACCTCTTTAGTTTGCCTATATCCCTTAACTATAAGCCTCGCCTTATATTTTTCAATTGATCTATTTGCTCTCATTTGTCTCTTGAATATTTATTTATATTCAAGAGGTTTACATCCATGTGGAAGATCTACCAGTTTTCAAGTATGATTTTACAAGATAGATTCAATTTCACTATTGATTGTTTCTTTCCACCAAGGTGCATCTGGGGAGGACATTGCTTCCTTAAAAGTTCTTCTTTTCTATTCAGAAACTCTGTTTTGCTGTGGAGAAAAGGGAGTTGTTGTTTGACAGATAATTCCATATTGTGAACAAAATTCACCAAAAGATGATTCATATTCACCTCCCCTATCACTCCTTCAAGTTTTAATCTTTCTGTCAAGTTTGTTCTCAACCTTTGTTTTATATACTATAAAAGTTTCTGAAGTTTCGTCTTTACTTCTTAAAAAATACACATGAAGTACCTAGTACAATAATCTAAAAAGTGATAAAGTACTTTTTGCCTCCTTGTGTTTAAACAAATTTCAAATCACAAATATCACTATAGATTCAACCAAGAAGCTTAGTACTCCTTTCCACTGATTGAGAGGGTGATTTAATTAATTTAGTTTCTACACAAATTTTATATTTATGATTTAAATTAATATTAAATTTAGATAAATAATTCATATTAACTAATCTACGCAAATATTCAAATGTAACATGTCCTGATCTGTCATGCCACACAAAAGAAGACTTAAACAAGTAAGTAAATGTAGTCTTATTCATTTTTAGAATAACAGTCACTACATTAATTTAAACAAGTCATCTGACATGTACCCTTAAAATAAATTTATCAGATACAAAGACCAGTTTAAACCCATTTTTTCTTAATAATAATCCTGACACAAGATTTTTCCTGATATCTGGCACATGCAAGATATTATTAAGCGTTAGCTCTTTGCCCGATGTTATCTTCAATACAACCTTTCCTTGTCCTTCCACTTTTGCATTAGAAGAGTTTCCCAGGAAATGCATTGTTCTCCACTTGTCACCACTTGATAAATGGTGAGCAACTTCTGATCTGCACACACATATCTAGTTGCACCGGTATCCATCCACCACTATTTGTGGTTGGATCCAACCAAGTTGATCTTAAACACCACAGTTGTTAGGTTCATCTCAGACACATCAGATGAGAGATTTTCAATTTCTACAACATTGGCCTGAGCATGCTTTGGTTTATTTGAGGAATTTCCTTGGTTTTTATAGCTTCGACAATTCTTTGCTTAGTGGCCTAATTTGTCGCATACAAAGCATCTTCCTTGAACATCTTAGAATCACCACACTTGGACTTTTGTTTGTGGTTCTTTCACTTCTTCCCTTTTTCAGATTGTTCCACCCCATTTGCCTTCGCTTTAAATTGGAACCCCTAAGAACCTCTCTTTTCAGCATAGCAGTTGTCCTCCTCAATTCTAAGCCTGATTATTAGATCTTAGAGCCTCATTTCCTTGTGCTTGTGCTTCAAATAAAATTTGAAATCCCTCTAGGACGGTGGTAGCTTTTCAATAATGGCATCCACATGAAAGGACTCACTTAGAGTCATGCCTTTAGCATGAATTCCATGCAATATCAGTTGAAATTTTTGGACCTAGCTTGTGATGATTTTGGAATCCACCATTAAAAATTTGAGAAATCTGTCGACAACGAATTTCTTCATGCCGGCATCTTAAGTTTTGTATTTCTTGTCAAAAGATTCTCATAATTCCTTCATCGTCTTCAAATGAC
The DNA here is from genome assembly GCA_034768845.1 of Heliamphora exappendiculata. Classification (NCBI taxonomy): domain Eukaryota; kingdom Viridiplantae; phylum Streptophyta; class Magnoliopsida; order Ericales; family Sarraceniaceae; genus Heliamphora; species Heliamphora exappendiculata. The sequence goes on along the minus strand of JAOTRH010448822.1, from coordinate 2,917 downwards.
TATACACGTTATACAATGTGTTGTCCAGGCCATTAAAGATGTAATTTTTGCACAAGAAGTCAGCATACTTTCATGCTTCGATTGTTGCAATAACTTGCCAACCTCCCTCATTCTCAGACAACGAGGAGGCATCCTCTTGGAGGAATCGTACTAAATTCAGCGTCGTAAGGTAAAACAACATCTTTTACAACCACCTTTTGAAGTTTATCCCATTTAACTTTTTCAGTTTCTCACTATGGATCACATGAACCATAGCCAGAATTGGGGTAAGAACAAAAGCCACAATAGAGGTTGGAGCATGATGAGCGTGGTTCATCTTATTTTCGATTTTGATTACCATAACTACAAAAGCAATCAACACCGAAATAGAAACCAACAACAAGTATTATATAACTATAATACAGCAATATTTAAATAACTGCAACAAACGTTTAATAAAATACCGACAGTAATTTTTAGAAACAAAGTATTCAATTTGTTTTAAGATTGTTGGTTTAAAATTCTAAAAATCAAAAAAAAATAAGCAGTAAATAAAATTACAGCAATTTGAAATTAAAGATTCAGAAAAATAGAAATAATTTTTTTTTCTAGAATCTGTTTTGACTATACGAAAAATTAAATCAACGTATGCAAATGGAAATAAATTGATAATAACTTAGAATCAAATTGTGTTAAGAAAATAAACATATCAGAATTAACCACATCTTAAAAACGAGAACAGAATTAAGCAAAAATCCGAAACATAATGGAATTAGAACATTGTTTTAAAAAAACGTAAACAGAACCGACTTACAGAAAAAAAATTGCAATCGAATCCAACGTTCGACGTTGTTTCTTTAAGACAAATTGTACCCTGCCTTGGTGCTTGAGTTGAATCGAGTGTCTGCTTTCAGAATAAAATGATTGTCGCGTGCAGAAGAAGCACAACAATCTGCACACGCAACAAACCTTGGTATGCTTAAATTTTCTAAAGAACTATGTTTTAAAATAAAGGAAGGAGAGTTGCGGCAATGGAAGAATTATGTCGACCCACAACCCACGGCATGGAGCCGAACCAAAACCCAAGCTCAGCCGATCAGACGAGCAAGCAGCGGTAGCGCAGGCGCGCATGGAGTTTGGGTCGAACCCATCTCTAAGTAGGTTCTCTCTCTTCTACAAAATTAGATACCCCCAAAGAGCACACCTTTTAGGTTAAAGTTGGTATATATATAACACTCTAACAAATTTTTTCAATCAATGTGGGATTGAAGCATGTTACTATTCTTTTACCAATTTCAATGATACATTTTTAAAATTAATTTTTTATTCATGTATTAATGGTTGTAAATGTCACAAAATTCATAATTATTCTAATTATTGAAATAAATAAAGTAAAACTTAAAATTATATAAAAAAATTAATTAAATTTAAAGATATTTAACTTTAAATGTAACTAAAAATTATATTTTAAAATATTCAAAATTTAAATTTTTTAAACAAATTATTGACAATAAGTTTTGAGTTGTTAGAATTTTAATCTTTATTACTCATTTGTATTTGATCGATATATGCATGTAATATAGCTCTTTTATATATATATATATATATATATATATATATGTGTGTGTGTGTGTGTGTGTCTGGAGAGAGAGAGAGAGAGAGCAAATGATTATGATTCCTGCGGCCTGTTAGAAAACATGGCTGACTATGATGGAAAACGTGAGATACCGAGATGTGATTTGATGAAAATTTATATTTGGGAAGACTTGATTTGACCAAAGTAACAAGTTTACTTTTTGGGATTTATTGATTTTTCTGGTAATTCAATTTTTTTTCTTTTCTCTATGTTTTTAAAAAAATAAATACCTTATAACTTAATTTTTTTAAAGACATTTTCAAGAAGGTCTAAAACTACATTGGATAACAACTAGATATGAACATACATTATATAAGAAAGAACGATTGATGTGGACATTTATTTGATGTGATAATTTTTTTTTCTTAATTAGGTTTATAATTTTTTTTATTAAAAATTCAATTTTTTTTCTGATAGTTCAATTTAAACTTAATATTTTTTTTTATTTCAAACTCGAATATTTTTTTATCTTCCATAAAAAATTATACTTTTAACATATTTGTATACATATTGTTCGAAAAAGAGTTTTAATATATATATATATATATATTGTTATTTTTTGTTTAAATTAAAAGTGAGCCAATAAAATTTTTAAAATATAACTCTTAACAATTAAAAATAATTTTATTATTTAAAACTAATGTTGTAATTAAATTATATCTTTAATTGCAAATCATAACTATAGAAATATTGTTGTGAAGGTAAAGGCTACGGGAAATAGGGATTACTTTATATTTTTAGAATATTATGTGTCATTTTTGTTGAGAGATAATTCAACGCTAAAATAAAATATCTACATGCTCGATGATACAGAAAATACATTTTTATTAACTTTTAACAATTACAATAATATGAAATTATAGAAAATGAAATAATAGAAATAACAGGAATAGAATTTGCAAATCGAGTTCTGCAAACGCAGTTTCCTTAAGAATGATTCACCGCCTACCGAGGGCGTTGTAGGTTTTCTACCGGCGTCACTCTCCCAGGATAAAACGGCTACACGATCGTTGGAACACTACCAAGGACCGTCTACGAACGTACTCCGTCTGTCTTTCTCTCTCTTACAACTTGTAATATACTCTGAGTTGTATCTCTCATTTCTCACATCTACTGTCTATTTTTCTCTGTTCTGTCTCTTCTTACCTCTGCTTTTTTCTTTTTCTCTTCTTTTTTTTGAATACTGAAAGATGACAACATGTATATAGGCTTTCCATCATGGAGGGGGTTACAGAAAAATCAATAGCCATGAGTAGTATTGATTTTCAGGATTCAATTGCCAATTGAATGGCCAATTCAATT